>CBVK0100179608.1:0-16214 GCA_900067695.1 Picea abies
AGGCCATACAAAGGATAACTCAGCACATCCCCAAGTTGGTCATTGAGGAACAAAATATCAATCTAAGCAAACCCATTGCAAAGGAGGAAATTGACCAAGTAGTTCAGGAGATGCCAAATGGGAAGGCCCCAGGTTCAGATGGCTTCACAATGGAATTCTTCAAAGCCTATTGGGAAGTGGTTAAACATGACGTTTATGGGGTGGTGGAAGACTCCAGATGCTCAACCTCCATCTTGAAAGATTTAAATGCCACAATGATCACCCTAATCACAAAATAAAATGAAGCAAGGACCCCAAACCGATACAGGCCTATAACATTATGCAATGTAGTTTACAAGATAATCTCCAAAGTCATAGACAATAGACTGAAACCTCTCCTACCCACTTTGATTTCACAAAAACATGCGAGTTTCGTAGAGGGAAGACAAATCCTTGACAACATCATCCATGCCCACAAGCTTATACACACACTGAAAATCCAAAGGAGAGTGGGGATGATAATCCAATGTGACCTGGTGAAGGCTTACGACAAAAATAGTTGGCACTATATGGCCAAGATGCTGGAATCCTTTGGTTCCGAACAACACTGGATCAACTGGATCGTCAATCTAGTTTCAACGACAAGCTACTCTCTTCTAATCAATGGAGCCCCAACAAAACCTTTATGGCCTTCGAGAGGCATCAAACAAGGAGACCCGCTATCCCCCTTCCTGTTCATTCTAATGATGGAAAGGCTAAGCAAAAGTATAAAAAACACAACTGCAGCAGAGGAAATAAAAGGCATCAAACCTTTCAAAAATTGTCCAACCTCCACAGACCAATAGTTCATTGATGATACCCTACTCCATGGCACACCCACACTCAAGGAAGCAAAGGCCTACATAATAATCTTAGAATACTTTGAGGAAGCCTCAGAGGCAAAGATCAACCACTCCAAATCCATGATTTATTTCTTCAACACTAATCTTGTAATTCAAAGGAACCTGGCCAAAATTCTGGGTTTTGAACGCAAAACACTCTCAATGAAATATTTGGGAATCCCCCTGATGGACATGGCATACAAAATGGCAACGTGGGAAGGAGTGATCAAAAAATTGCAGGAGAGGGTAAAAAACTGGACCTACAGAGCTCTCAACCTAGTTGGGAGGCTTATCCTTACCCAAATGGTTCTACAAGCAATTCTGATGTATATGATGTCAATGTATCCCATTCCCAAAGGAATACTACAAAATACTAGATCCATCCAAAGAGATTTCCTATGGTGAGGTGTTGAAAATAAAAATAAATGGGCCCTGGTGGCCTGGGAGAAGGTTTGTAGACCAAAATGCAAAGGAGGTCTGGGGTTACAAGAACCACATATAACCAACGAAGCCTATGGGGCAAAGCTATGGTGGAGATGGGTCAAAGACAAATGGGTACCGCGGGAAAACCTATGGAAGGCCAAGTATGCCCTGAACATCAACGAACAGGATCGAATTCGGTTCATGGGCACAAGGGAGGGAACAACCATCTGTAATATCACCTGGCACAACAAGATCTGGATCCATAAACACAGTTTTTGGGAAGTCAGAAATGGTAAAACAACCAGATTCTGGGTGGATGCATGGCAACATGAACCTAGATTGGAAAATCCAGACAGGAAGGAGCTCTAACAAGAAATGACAATGAAAGGCAAAAAAAAAATCCATCGCTACTGGAAGTGAAGAAATGGTACAAATAGATGGAGGATCTAGGACAAGCTCAATCCTCAAAATAGAGATCGAACCACAACACAAATGAAAGAGGTGGAGGTAGAATTGGGGAAAAGGAAAATTGCAGTCTCAGAGGAAGAGGACCAATTAAGGTGGGACAGAAAAAATGGTGGGGAATTCAACTTAAAAGAGGCAAGGTATTACATCGCAAACCATAACCAAGAAGATCCGGCACAACAGTGGGGAAAGATTTGGTGCAACCCCCAATGGCCAAAAATCAAAATGTTCGAATGGCTAGTTCTTCACAACCGAATTCTAACCTGGGAAAACCTCAGGAAAAGGGGTTTTATAGGTCCTTCTCGATGCCACCTCTGTCAAACAAAGGATGAAACAACCAATCACCTCCTCGACGAATGCAGTTACACAACAGAGATATGGGATTGGGCATCATTCATCTACTGCTAGTCCAATAGGATCAGAGGTAACATCAGCGCAACCATAAACAATTGGAATGAGAGCTACAATGAAAGTGAAATGGTGAACCTCTACTGGAATCTAACATCGAGGATGATCATCTGGGCATATGGAAAGAAAGGAATCGACACATCTTTAGGAATGAAATCCTATCGGAAGGAAAGCTCAATGATACAATAATCTCACAAATACAAGAAACGATGCAGAGTCACAATTGCAAGAATGAGAAAAAACAACTCACTGACCAAGACTCCCGCATCCTGGACTTATTCCACCTAAAATACGAGCACAACAATGCACCGATAGGATGGGAACCACAACTCCAAATAGGTGACCGCAATTGGATCCCCCCTATGGTAGGGTTCCTCAAACTAATTTTTGATGGGGTGACAAAAGGAAACCAAGGAGTGGGAGGGACGGGAAGGGTGATTAGAGACAGTGGTGGTAACATCATTCAGTTGTACACTAGGAGTATGGGAAACTCAACCAACAACAAAATAGAATTTGGAGCCCTAGAGCTTGGCCTTGAAATCCTAAATCGCGAAAGGATGGCAAACACTATCGTGGGAGGTGACTTCACCTTAGTTATCAACATGGGGAAAAGACTCCAAAATGGTACCAAAGTGGGAAAGGTTCAGAGACACTGGTGCCTGGCACACTCCCTACATAAAATCCAGGAGCATATGAGAACTATGAATATAGTGGAGTTGTGTTGGGTGCGTAGGTCAACGAATGGACTGGTGGACATGCTCGCCAATGAGGGGGTTGGAAAGGAAGGTACGAAACTAGACACCACCTGGACCAGCATCCCAAATGGACAACTCAGAACAGACTGCATCCAATTAGCGACAAAAGACCGTGAAGGCAGCTTAAGCAAGGAAGGTCACATTGAGGAGGGTAGTGCAAGTACTTTCTGCAGGCACGCAATACTCAGGCAGGAAATGATTGCCTCTCACTTGGCTGCCAATTACCATGCAGGATCAACATCAGTAGCATGCAGGGGTAGGAAAGCACGACCTTCTAGACAGTAAGAGTAGCGAGGAAAGCACGTGGGAAAGTTCAGATGGAAAAACACATGCAGCGAATGATGCATGGCATGAGGGCGTGACATGGCCTAGACTTGATCCACCATGTCAAAGTACAGGTACGAATAACAGTATAGTCGGATCTTAAGCGGGCAAGGGTAGGGACCCATACATGGGTAAAGGTCAATTCAACATGATCATACGATCTGCAGCAGGGAAAAAGGATGGAAGAGATCACCATTATGGGAAAACCATGATTAGAAGGACAAGATCACAATAAGGGAAGCTTAATAAAAGGAGAGACATCAGGAAGATACGCAAACAGAACGCGCACAACAACATGGATTATCACAGATACAAGGGCAGTGAAAGGAAGAATCCTCGTGAAGTTAGGTACAAACAGAGTTTACTGCAAAGGAGCAGCTACAGGCAAAGAAGGATGGTGCGAATGAAGCAAACGAATAGGAAGAGGAACCCCCTCGGAAAGGAAGTACCGAACAACCCACGATGGATGTTAAGAATGGAGCAGGCGACCAAAGATGTGGAGGACACCTTCCGAACTTTGGTTGCGCTGAAAGGAAAAGAGACCATTACACGATGGGAAAAGGAAATAAAATAAAAATGCAAAGGCAAAGTGTGGGATTCACTTCCATAGGAAGCAGACTCGGTAACACACCTGGGGACCACAGAGCCTAGGGAAACCATCTACCATAAAATGATGGAGATGGCTTGGCTAACTAACATGATGATCGAAAAAGTGAGTTCGGAAATGGAAGACACCAGACAGGAAGGTCACAAGGAAAACCAAAAAATGCTAGACAAAATCCTGAGTTGCCTCAGCAGTCCAAACTGTTAGTTGAGGTTAAGAAGGACAAGAAATCCCAGATGGAACGTTGGTTTCTCAATTCCACCTCTATCTGCGCTATGTCCACCACATGGACATCATGACGGCTGCCAACCCACATCCGAAAGACTCTCATGATCTCCCAGAAGGATGATAACAAGAGCCAGGTGGATGGTGGTAAGAAACACATCATCGTCTTGTACTAGTGAATAGTTAGCCTATTGGTAGTAATGCCAAGCTTAGTTAGGTTAGTTTGGACCTACTACCCACTTGGACTTAGTGGTTTGTTTCAACTCTTGCTTTTATGATTGTGTTTCCTATCTTTTATCAAACTGGACATGGTAGGACTAGCCTAGTTTCCACTGATGGCAGACCAGTCCCACCCCTCGTAAATATCAGCAGTGCAACTCGGGCACCGCTGGTCTGGTTTCCTTATAGGTAGAGTTTCCTTATAGGTAGACGAGAATGCCCCCTTTTTTGTATTATAATTTTCTACAGTAATACAACTTCTTACACTCACTTACAAAAAGAAAAGTTTATTAAAACTAAATTATTTTATAGGATTTTAAAAAAGAAAGAGATTACTTAGAATTCCGAAGGTGAATTGTATGACAGATTTTTTAAAATTAAATTTGATCCTATTTAAATCTTTCATCTCTTTAAAATATAAAAACTTATATTTTTTATTTTTTAAAATATTTATTCATTTTTAAATTAAAATAATTTATATATCCTAGTATTTACATTATCTTAACTTTTCTTATATTTTCAAATATACATAAAATATTTTTTTATTATTAAATATCTTAACTTAATTATATTTAAACTTAATTATAAATGACAATGACTTTTTTGAGATTGGTGACCCTGAAATAAATTGATTTACATTAAGCTTGTTTTGCAAGAGTTGAATATGTCTATGATTAAAACCTTGACGTGTTACATTTGAAAATGAAAATAACTATGTGGATTTTTAAAAATGTTTTCCCGTAAATTCACAATGTTATTGATGTTTAGTGTATCAACTATTTTGGTCAGCTAACTTTGATAACTATTTTCATCAGGTTAATAAAGTTGATGATGCACTTTATTGAGTGGATATTATATTGAATATGTGAATTGTTCACTGTCCACTTTATTGAGTGGATACTAGATTGAAGTTTTTGTTTAAATATGGGATTTCTTTTAATAATTTTATTCAAATTTGATGAAATAGATTTTGGTAAAATGGTTATTTTTTAATTTTTAAATTGTATTTTTGAATAGATAAAGTATTTAGAATTTTTTTTTTTTTTTTTGAGAAATGGTTATTTTCTGTTTTTTAAATTGTATTTTGATTATCAATTTGTATAATTCAAATACGTCAAAAAACTTTCAAAATATTTTATGCATTTCAAAATATTTTGAAAGTTTTTTGACGTATTTGAATTATACAAATTGATAATTTAAATCTGGATTTCCATCAATTTTTTGTTAAATATTTGGTAAACTTGATAAAAAAAAATGTACCTCTAAAAAAGTAAAAAAAAAAAGTGGAACGTTTAGAATAATCTATTCAATACTGAAACGTTTAGAATAAGCTATAATTGAATGATGTTTTTTTATTTATGGGCATAGCTCATGGTGTTAATTTCTTCCCTCCCCGCAGTTATGAGAGACGTTGTTTCTCTTGGTACGATTACATATAACCGAAAATTCCCATCGCATAACGCTGGATTCAATCATTTCTTAAAATAATGAAATTGGAATTGGAATTGCAGAATGCTTGATCCGATAATTGCAAACTATGGCAGAGGTCAAGTATCTTACTTCCTGGCCGATGGGGATACTGTGGTCGATCTGGTTAGTGAGTAATGTTCAAAACTAAACAATCGTTTCATAATAGATTGTGATTGGCATTTTTCTTAAATATGTTACCTTGATCTCAAATTACAGATACCGGCAGACATGGTTGTAAATGCAACTTTGGCAGCCATGGTAAAGCATGCTGGAAATCCTGGCGTAAATATCTATCACGTTGCTTCCTCCATTGCAAATCCAGTAAGTCTTCGAAATATTGCAAAAATAGTATTTGAGCATTTCAAATATAATCCATACATTGATAAGAAAGGAGAGCCAATAAGACTGGTCAAGGAATTAACTTACATACCTGCTGAGGAGGACTTCTATGGCGCTTTGGCAATGGATTTGAAGTCCGCCGGTGTAAGTTGAAGTTGCATTTTCGTATTTATTTCGTGTTGAAGACTGTGTAAAGATTTCCACAGCAATTTGATGTATTACTTACTCATGGTTTACTTGCAGATAACCAAATTAGCGACAGATCAGTTGAAGTATATGGCCAAGATCTACAAGCCATACGCATTTTACAAAGCAAGGTCAGTAGTATAGCTGAAATTTCACACCCAAAATATAATTTCTTGAATTGTTGTTGTAAGCGATTTAACCTCACCATAAAATTGACATACGCACAGATTCGATATCTCAAACTTGGAGAAGTTGTTCCAAGAGCTTTCTGAGGAGGAACAACAGATTTTCACATTTGATGTTAAAAACATCGAGTGGAATGATTATATTGGAAATGTTCATATCCCTGGACTTCGTCAGCATGTGATGAGAGGGCGCGGTACAGGAAAACCGCTTATAAAGATCTCGAGCAATGAATCGTTCGAGGGCCAATATCTTGGTTCTCCTATTTCTCTGAATTAATAAGCCGCACGATATTTAACAATAAAAATGGGAGAATAGCACTAGATTGGGATGGAGAAGACATTCATGGCACCATAGGCTCACATGTCTTTTGATATTTTTATGATAATTAAGTTTGAAATGGGGACACAAAACTGCTGACATCTTTAGGGCTTAATTAAGCTTTTAGTACATTTTGGATTAGTCAATTCATAGTCAAACATTTTTTATACCGTTGCTGATATCTTTAGGGTTTATATTAAGATTTTATATCATTTTGGTTTAGTCAATTTTTGGTCCAACGTTTTTATGGATTAATTTAATATATTCATCCACCTTAAATAATCGATGTTTCTCTCAATATTTATAGTTTTTTGATATAGTATTACAATGTGGTTTTCTGAAAGTGATGAAAAAAACAGTCTACAATTATAATGTTTTAGAACTAATCCTATTTTAACAAAGTTATATGGAATCATTTCTTTAAAAGGAGATTAACTTATAGTTAGAAAGTTAGGAAAAAAATGATTAAAGTCAAGGTTTTTTTTATCAAATATCAATTAAATATCAATCATTAAATAATAACATTAATACCTTTTGTTGCTCATTTTAAGAAAGTTTTTGATAAATGCCTGAAATAATTTATGAAAGATATTAGAAGATATAAAGGTTTTTTTTGGGTTGAGAGTTATTGACATAAACTTATATATATATAAAGTCATTATTAAATTCAAGAATCATAAGAGTTGGGTAAAAGGAAATTAATTGTAATATATGAATTGAATAAGGTTATTCATTTTCCCCTAATCTTTTTGGTATTTATATTGACAAGTTAGAGTCATGTTTGGAAGAAGTAGGTTGTGTTATCACTAACTTGGGTTGGATAGTCATGATCCTTCTTATTTATATAAATGGTGTTTGTTCTTTTTGCCAGGTACCACTTTCATCTTTACAAGAAACTAAGAATTCTCAAGGATATATTTTCGAGCACTAGTATGTTATTTATAAGATAAACATTATTATCATCAAATCCAGGGAAACTAGTTATCCTACTTGTGTGTGAGACAATAATTTAGAGGAATTTAATTGGTACAAGTATGTTGGAGTTTACCTTCATCACAAGATCAATAAATATTTTGTTGATAAAATGATTAATGAAGGATAGAAAACTTATTTTAATCTTTAGAACAACTCTAAAAATAAACAATTTCTTTTGTGAAAAAGAAAGTCCTCTTTGAAAATTGTTTCTCTTAGCATTATCTTCTATGGATGTCAAATATAGGGTTGCAAAATTTCTAGAAAAACTTGGAGGACAATCGAACAAATCCAAAAGAGTTTATAATTTATAATCTTAAAATTAAAAGAAATACACCATATTCAATCCTCCTATTAGATCTCATACTTTCACCCACTTAGAAAAAGTCTATGATTCGTACTTAATGTAAAAGAACAAGATAATTAACATGAAGTATAAGAGGCTTCATAACATTGTTTGAATTTTTTGTAAAATACACTTGAGACTTGATGGCATAAAGATGCTGATCTTTGGTTAAACCAATGGGAGAATAGAGGGGTAGATAACTCTAAGAAAAATTGTGGTCAAATGAATAATTGGATAATACTAAAAATTTAAAGAACTATAAAGAGATCATTGAACCCTAATTAAAAGTTCAAAAGTATTTTTTCATTATATCTAGCATAAAGAAGAAAATTAACATTACTAAAATAAGAATGAACTTTCACTATAATTATAGTGAAACTAGGGTCTAAAGAAAACCTTAAATACCATGAGAAGAAAGGGTATGTAATACTTGTGATACATATTATCACACTATTTGTAATTATTCAAATCCCTCTATAAGATGTCAATCTTGTGTAACAACTAGAACTACTTGTCAGTGTCACCTAGGAAAGTACTTCCCTCATTTTAGTGAAGGACAGAAGTCCAACACAAGGGAGGATTCTATAGTGACCTCAAGGGAGGCTATAGTAAGCTAAGGCAAGTCCATAAGCCCCCTATCTTAGTCACTCAATACTTTAGGGTAGGCCTAGAAAATATGAAACGTGAAATTGGTTTTGAAAGGTAATTGCTCAACCTATGCAAGACAAGGAACGTTCCAATGCATATAATATTCAATTACCAAGTGATATTTCATACCATTCACCTTTAGACACTAGATATCAATTAAAATCAATTGTTGTTGTAAAATTGTAGGAGTTAACTGGTCTATATCAATAATAAAAAAATCGGCCCAAAAAATTAGCGAATTTGTCTTAGAATTTATCCTTCAAAAAGGAGAACAATATGTAATTGATAAAAAAATGACTCCGAGTAGTTTTAGTCACAATATTAAGTAAGTATGAAATAATAATATACATCCCTAATGTTTATAGCAAGCATTTTATAACAACAACAATAAATTCACTAGTTTTCTTAGAGTTTTGTTAGAGTTAAAATAAGTGAGGTTTGCTAAATCGTTTTCAGAGATAGAGAGAGAGAGTTTTATCAAATGCTTGATTTTTAATTATCACTTGCAATCAAATAGAATAACGTCATCTACTTTGTTAGGAAAAATGGACTCAATGTAATGCATCCAAGGAGGCTGAGCAAAAGAAAAGGTGAAGGTTTACATCCCAGAGCTATCCACTAAATAGGTCAAACCTCAAAGGATAAGAACACTAAAGTTTATCCATTCATAAACCCTTGGTGTCATGCCACTTCTTCCAATGTGTCTAGCTAAGAATATGAATGGAAAATGGGTCTTGAACCCTAGGGGGATAGCCACTCCTAACCCCTAGAAATAAACCCTAGCCAAGATAAACCTTAAGGGGATATCCATTCCAATCCTTCAAGGAAAATCTTGAATGCTTCAACTAGTAAAGGTGAAAACAACAAGGGAAGGGGATAACCACTCTTAATCCTTCCTTAAGGTTTCAATATTATTCAAGTAAAAATGAAAACATGCAACTATCACCACTCTAATAGAGAATTTAACCAAAATTTACTAATAATAATCACATGCATTGAAAGTAAACACTTACTAGCAAGGTGCATCACCATGAACAAGAGAGAAAATCCATCTAGACATCACTCCAATAGTGTGCATGAGACTCCAAGAGAGAAAAAGAGGTAGAGAAAACTTTTCTACGAGAGAGATCTCACAAGTGTGAGAAGTTGTGATGATGTGAAAATTATTTGAGTGCTTCCTCTATTTATATGAGGCAACCAAGAACTATTATCCTCACTAATAAAATAAAATTACGCTAATCCATGACAACAAGTGGGGTCGACCCATCAAATATCTTGTAGGAGTGATAATACATGGAAATGAACCATCACAAGGTCACATGTGTGGTGACTTCAAGCTTCCAATGGGTGAAGATAGCCTCCCAAGGCTACATGTCATCATCAAATGGTGTAGGAAAGGTGGGAGACCATCATAAAGTGGCATGTCACATCTCAATCCCATCATATGGTGTCCTAATGGAAACCAAGCTCCATCATCTCAATCATGCCCTAACACATGACGTTGTCATCAAGAGCCCAATGTTAAGGGTAAGAGGGCCATCATCTAAGGTGGAAAGATCATGCACCACCTATTTAAGTAGTTTCCAACATCCTCCATCAAGTGTTGAACAAGGTGAGGGGTGCACTACATAAGGTGTGGGATTTTTTCCCATCTTTGTGCCATCATGATCGCATATGAAAAATGAAATCCCATCCATCCATCGTCCATTGTTTAGACAATGTGATAGCCTACATCTGAGTATATCAAGCCATCATGTGACTCAATTCTTTTCATCACATGTGTCATATCATATAATAGGTGCACATCATCCTCAGTGAAAGCATGTGATGTCTTTCAAAGGACCCTTTTAGGCGCATCCAAACCAAATAAAAGATAAGGAATCAAGAAAGACCAATGATCATAAGGTATAATGGTACTTATATCATATAAAGTAAATTGTTACTTAATATGAAAGCCACATTCATAATTCACATCAAGTATCCCATTAAAAATTCACATTAGTTCAATACCTTATGCAATTTCACAAGTTTAGGTATGGGAGGACCATCAAAAGACCCTATTAGGTGTGCCAACTAGTCCAAAAAATAAAATACCCAAGTAGATGGATACATCCCAAGAGATGTAGGAAAGAAAATAAATCCTTTAAGAGTAAGTGTGTTGTTGAAATGTGTTGGGATTACTTCATGGATTTGGAATCATTTAGTACATTTCTATGAACTCCTTTGTAGAGGAAGCACTTGTTTCTCGATACTTTTTGCATTCCAAACCCATTTTCTTACCTTTTGATATTCATTTTTTACTTTGCAAGTCCCCTTTATAGGTTTGAAGCATCATTATTCATTTTTACTGGGATAAAATCCTTTTATAGATGTGCATTCAGTGCATCAGGACACAACGATTAGCAACTACATCAACCTTCACATTCTATCCCTTCTTCTCATGAGAGAATGAATCATGACCCATTATCAAAGTTTAGTACATTGAAATAATATACATGATGGTAAGTGTTAATTATGGAATGGAATGTTACCCTTGTTAGAGACTCCCAGTGATACCCATGTTCCTTGGGGGTGAAAACACAGGATTGGAGCACAAATGATGGTCACCAAGGTGAAACAAGGAAACAATAATAACTTGTTGACCTTATGATTCATTATCCAAACTCAACCAATTATCCTCATTAACATGCCTAATATATTAAATATGACACTTCATATGAAACAAGGGCTAATGTACCTCATGATGATGATGGACTACCTTCTCCCAAAGACTATTTTGATCAGATCTGATGAGCTTTGTTTATGAAATGTGAGAGAAGCATCTGAGGGGGATGTTGGGATACTATAAGTTGATACATTGATCATCATCATCGTTAGGATCCATTTTTACATTGTGGGAAATGAGACATGATATATTTAGTTACCCCTAGGTGAGAGGGGCTAACATTTGGTTCCAACATGGGGACATGTGCTCATTTTAGAGAGCATGAGAACCTCAACATCTTTGGTAGTCCATGACCTGAAACTTGAATCACTGAAAAATTTGTGCTACATTCTAACATGTACACATCAATACTACAAGGGGGATGTTATTCATCAGGTTAAGAAAATACAAAACCATGCAGAAAATAAAATATTTCTATTTTCATCATTATATCATTTTTCTATTTCATAATATAGACATGAATGCATAGTAAAGCAATGAATAATAGCAATAAGGGAATGCAACAATCAAGCACACAATGACCCATCTAACATACCTACTTACCTAATATAAGAAAATAATATTTAGGTCAAGGAATCTTCAACTAAAAGGATATCCCCCGAAGATTGAGAAGGGATTAGAAGGAATCTAAATATATCCCTACAGTTTCCCAAATAAGAGGATGAAATATAGGGGACAAATTTTGTCCTAGAGAAAATTTTTCGCTCCCAACCCAAGGCATGTTTCCTCTTCATGTGTCTAAAAATCCATACAACAAATCTTAAGTTGAAAACATCCATGCCCTATGGAAAAATCATCACATAGAACACGATTCCCAAATGGATCTTAGAATGAAGAGGAAAGAGGAGATGGATGGAAATATATAGTATCAAGTTTGTCTCGAGAAAATCACAACTTTATTTTCATCAAAGTTGAGCACAAAGGTGGTTGAAATTCTTCTTCACATAATAGATCCCAGTGCTCAAAAGGATACATATCACAATTTCTAGGGTATGACTGGAAACCATCATGAGAGTGTTGCAATGATTCATCCCTAGGTGGTCAAAACATGTTTCCAAACATCCATGTCATTATCATACACATATGGTTGTTCTAAAGACAACAATTCTATATTCTTCATTTGAAAGCAACCCTCAATATCGTAAATGGGATCTCCATAAAAACCAAAATAACTCATATCCCATCTACATCTCCCAAAATATATAAAATCATAAATATTTTCAATTGCATCATCATGTTCTTCATCAAATGAACGATATACTATATTCAATGGTTTCTCTGAGAACCCATCACTTTCCAATTCACAAGAGGATATGTCATAGTAATCAAAGACTTGTAAAGGAGTGAAACTTACCAATTCATCATCTTCATGTGCAAAAAGGATGGATGTTTCAGTGATCTCATCTTTAGGAAAGTCTTTTTTCCTGACTAGTCATTGAACATGATGGGCTTCATCAAAGTCTTGTTCCTCAATAGATTGGTGAGGTGGCACTTTTTCTTCTTCATAGGATTGGCAACTTTCCTCAAGAATATCTTGTTTAGATTCTTGGTTCATAGGTGTGTGATATTCAATACTTTCATCCCCAACATGCATAGGATAATGGGGCTCTTTATTAATAAATTATTGTTCTTCAACATTAAATCCATCATTCCCTTGATCATATGGAGGGTAAAATTGGTAAGGATCTGTGTCTTCCCCTCAATAACCCCATTCTTCTCCTTCGATATCAAGCTCCAATATATTGGACATAACCAAAGGGTGATATTGATATGGAGAATCCACCTCTCTGTCATATGTATTCATTAGAATGACACATAGTTTTTTTACTCCACAATATGATTTAGTGAGTTCTTGTTCCCTTGAATCGGTGGGACTTATTTCATACTTTTATTACACAGTATCATACCTTTATTATTTCTACTCACAAAGGTCAATTAAAAGATGTATATCTCTTCATTGATCAACCAATCGATTGCAAAACTTATTATATTATTTAACCCTTTCCCTCAACCTTCAAGAGAATTCTTCCCATCATCCTTGTCTTTTAGAAATTTATTCATCTTCTTCCACTGGTGGAGAAAATACCAATGTCTCATCTTCATGTGGATGAGCATTCCCAACATAGTCTTCTTCATGAGCATGGTGCGCTTCGTTGAGGTCTTATATAAGAAGGTCCAAGAACAAACATTCTTCTTCAATGGCTATTGTGATCTCTTGAAGAATGTCTTCATGTGTTTGAAATTGTGGGCTCCAAAAGTCAAGAAATTTGGTAATGAGATATATGAGAGAATATATACCCTTTGGTTTGTTGCAATTAATCATTTAGTCTTGTATTTCAAAAGGTACAAAGCATATGAATGATCATATTCATAGATCCTCATGTTCCTTTCTTAATTCTAATATGTACTTGAAGAACCTTACAACAAGAGGAATGACCAATCTCTCATATATTGGATAGCCACTCGACTGTTTTGTATCAAATTTATTTGAGTATCCAGGAATCATTTGAAAGGAAATAAAAGGATGCATTTCATCTTAGGGTGCCATGATTTCATCACTTGATAATGTACGAAGTTATTAAAAGATAGGATGACACCTTCCTATATGAGTGATCTCCCTACAAAAGGCTCATCAAAGGGTGGAAAAAGGTAACCTTAAAAAATAAAGGCTTTGGGTAAGATTAACAAAGAAATGGTGTAGGAGTAATGACTCAATTTTACTTGGAATAGGTACCAAAATGTCATGATGAGAAGATTTGTACTTGTGGAAATCCCTCTGCAATATGCTAATATTGTCTAACAACCATAAGTACTTGTCACTCTCACCTAGGAAAGTAATTCCCTTGTTTCAGTGAAGAAAAGAAGTCCAACACAAGGGAAGATTGCCTAATAACCTTAAGGGATTCTATAGAAATCTAAGGAAATTCTATAAATTCCCTATCATAGTCAATCAATAGGTTAGGATAGGTTTAGGAAATATGAAGGGTAAAATTGGTTGTGCAATGTAATTGGTCAACTTGTGTGAGAAAATAAATGTTCCAATCCATATGACAGTCAATTAAGAAGTTATATTGCATACCGTTCACCTTTAGACACTAGATATCAAGTAAAACCATTTAATGTTGTAAAATTGTAGTAGTTGACAAGTCTATACTGGAAATAAGAAATTTGGAAAAAGAATAAGAAAATCATAGCAAAAAATCAACAATTTTATCTTAGAATTTAGCCTCCAATAAGGGGAACAATATTCAATTCCTAAAAAATGATTCTAATCGGTTTTAATCACAATGTTAAGTATGGAGAAATAATATCAATCCTAATGGTTGTAACAAACATTTTATAACACCATCAATAAATTCACTTGTTTTCTTAGATTTGTGTTATAGTTAAGGTTAGTGAGGTTAGCTAAATTATTTTCAGAGAGAGAGAGAGAGAGAGTTTTAGCAAATGCCAGAGTTTTAATTATATTTTTCGATCAAACAAACCAGTTCCATCTACTTTCTTAGGGAAAATGGATTCAATGCAATGCATCCCAGGAGGCCAAGAAAAAGAAAAGGAGAAGGTTTACACCCTATAGATATAGACTCATAGAACTAGGCCAAACCTCAAAGGAAAAGGATACTGAAGTTTATCTACTCATAAACCCTTGGTGTCATCCAACTTTTTCCATTGCTTCTACCAAATAATTTGAAAGGAAACTAGGTATTGAACCCTACGGGGATATTCACTTCTAACCCATAAAACTAAATCCTTTCCAAGATAAACCCTAAGCAGATAGCCACTCCTAACCTTCAAAAAAATTCTTGAATTCTTCAACCAATCAAGTTGAAAACAAAAAGGGAAGGGGATAACCACTCTTAATCCTTCCTTAAGGTTTCAATATTATTCTAGTAAAAATGATAACATGCATATATTACCACTCTAATAATTCACATTTCACCAAAATTTACAAAGAAGCATCGCATGCATTCAAAGTAAAAACTTACTAGCAAGGTACATTAGCATGATGAAACCCTAATCCATGAAGAATTTACCATAAACAAGAGAGAATATCCAAATATTGCATGAAATCTTGCATCTAATGTGATCCACGTGGATATTGGTGGCCACCCACCTATTCCAACTAGCTCCTCGTTTCCTTTTTTTATTCAACATGTTCTTCTATACTTTTTTGTAATTGTGGGTTCTACACTTCTGGGGTTGTTTGAAGCCCCACACATCCTCTAGGTGGATACAGGTGGCCTCTCACCTAATCCAACTGGCTTATTTTGTATGTTTTCATGTCAACAAATCTTTTATTTTGTATGTTTTCATGTCATCACATCTTGTTGTACTTCCAAGGCCGTTTTAGGGCCCTAAACGTTGTTTTTTTGGCTCACCACAGTCAAAATGTAGACAGAGTTAGAGTTTGATGGAGGAATGTGTATCTCTTTGAAAGACCTTTCCAATGGGCTATCACGTGCCTAAAACAAAGATCGTATGCAAGAGTTATGACACTTGGAAGTTAAGGTACCAAATTACACCAACTTATCCTTATGGCCCACATGACTTTTGGCGTTTCACCTTCTAGGGTTAGGATTTTGGATGTCTAGGGTTTTGGAATTCATGAGTAATATAAAAAATGCTTATGGAGCCTCATTGTAATTCAATCTTCTTAGAAAAATGCATGTAGCAGCCACATCTCTTCTCATAGATAACTACCACCATTCGAGCAAGTGTTTGAGTTCTGCAGTTTTACAGT
>CBVK0100179616.1:0-27828 GCA_900067695.1 Picea abies
ATTGGGGTTTCCAAATTCCACAAAACACTAGTCTTCTTCTCTCACAAGAACTACATGAACAAGTACTTTGTTTTCTTGTCTATGGTTTGGAAGCTTCCCTTGTCTTATTATGGAAAAAGATAACCCTAGTCTTCCTCTTGAATCATCTCAAGAAACCTAATACTCAAGAAAAAGAGAAAAAAATACAGTGAATAAAAAGTACAATGAAAGAGACAAGTTCACTCTAGCTCTCACATCTCAAGAAAAAATATGTGATCGCTATGAATGAACATAATGAATGAAAAGACTCTCTCCTCCCTTTATTTATATGAAATGTGATGGAGACCAACACTAACAAAGTGGATATGTCCACAACAAACAACCTAACTAATCACAAGATAGGTTCACATGTGAAGCGCTTGAACTATAAGTGACACATGTTAAATTCCAGGGTATGCACATCCACCAAGAATGGATCCTAAGGTGAGAACTCCAAAATAAGTGCCAACACTCCTCCAAATGCCTCCAATGCTCCAACACTCCCTCCTAAACCATGTGTACATATGGGTCCACCACACTTACATGACCACTAAAGTACAAGCCTTCATGTAAGAAAGTGTCCCCGTGATACTTAGTGCTTATTGTTGTCCTCCTAGATGCCCAACACTCCTCTTACAAGTGGGTCATATTCCCAAGGAAGAAACCAAGCTCTTTTAGTGTACATCCCATGATGAAATTCACTAAGCCACATAGGTCTCCAACCCCCTGAGGAAGTGTGCCACATAAGCAACAAGTCAAAGTCCAAAAATCCATGACAATATAACCAATGTAAATTTCCATCATGGTACAACCAAGTTTAATCAACGTGCCATGCACCCCACATCAGTTAAAGAACCCTCAAATATGGTATAAATACTTTCGAAGTAACCTGAAAAGTTAACAATCAACATGAAAATCTTATACACAATGTCACCCAGACAACCACATTGAATATGTTTTCCCATGAAAATCCACATCACAAATAACAGTTTTGTTATCCAATTTATTTATTTTGATTCAATATATTATATGTTTTCATGGTTTTTCTTTTGATTTATTTGTGTGTTTTCTCATATCAATATATTGTGATATATAAATATGCTATACATTTTACTAAAACAAATATTATTATACATATTTCTTAATTACATTTTGGTTACAAACATTATTATACACATTTCTTAATTAATTTTTAAGGTCACGGCCAAGCCACACCAAATTGGTGAATGAGACCCCCTTGTTTGTGGGACAAGAGACCCCCCTTCGCCCAACGATTTGACTGGTAAAGTCTACAGAGGTATACATACTCTACCCCCCTCTGGATCTTAAGAGGAAACACATGTTCTTAACCATTAGGCCCACTCATACTGTATGAAATTGTATCATTTAATCTAACAATACAATATTGATTAATACTTTCCATAATATTGATTAAGTTGATGTGATAGGTGATTCGATATTACTAGTACACATATCCACTACACAAGAACATTTTTTTATTGTATAAATGGATTTTAAACATGACCTCTAAATTTAGTTTATAAAAGAGAAAGTGTGTTTTTATATATTTCCCAACAAAAGGCTTTATTGTTTAGAACTCAAGTTTACTCATGATATTGGGGATTGATTTGAGAAGTTTTCAATAAAAAATGGTATATTGTGATGGGTAAAGTTCAATATCATTTCGATTTGTGGACTTAAATATAATATATGGAGGAAGGATTCATGTTTATTGGACATGTGTTATGGATAAATGTTTTGAAATTGATTTTTCAATTTATAATTTTTTGTAAATTTGTATTTTTAATTCAATTGAAAATAAGTTAACAAGGGAGCAAGGGAGTGAGATGGATGTTTTTTAGGGTTTCTGTAGTTTCTTTTTAAGGAGGACAAGGAGAGTAGGCTAACTTGGGAGCAAACAGATCCGTTTTTCAGGCAAAAACATGGGTCTCAATTTGGTCAGATTTTCAGGGGTAGTCTGCATGGATCAAGTTCCATGCATTTCAGAACTTATCTCCGGGGTTTTGCCCCATTTTAAAACAATTCAGAGACTCAAAAAATCGTTGCCCCATTTTAAAACAATTCAGAGACTCAAAAAATCGATCAAAATTCTAGTTGATCAAAAATTTAAAAACGGACCGCCGAAAAACCTACCTGAAAGATAACTCAAGAGGAAAAATTACTCCCGAGTTAGCCCACTCAAAACAAGGGGTGGCTTTCGCTAGGTGTAAATGTCCCAATCATGGATGGGTACTGTCCTTTAGTGGACTATTCAGAGGTCTCCCTAATAAAATCTGAGATTTTTGCGTCATCTAAGCATTTGGTTTCCCGTGCTTCATCCAGCGATGGAGGTGAGGTGCGTGTTACTTCGCATTAGATCTCCTCCCTGGATCTGGACAAATATAGATCTATCTATACTCTATCGGGATCACGGAAATTAGAGGAAGTACATCCCTTTACTCCCACATGGCAAGAGGAGTTTGCCTGTCCAGAGCGCTCAATCAATGGTATTACGAACTATTCTACCTACATACCTATTAAATGTCCAAGATCTTGCAGTCCCAAGCTGTGGATAGCAAGGGTGTTATCGTTGCTTCTAGTTTTCTCAACATAAATCTTAGTCTTGGTGAGCTCCAAGGTGGTGGGTTTTCAAAGCAGTGTTTTAAACGGAAGCGTAGGCGAGTGGTTCAATCTCGTGGCGACAGTGTTGAGTTGGTTGTGGAATGAGATCTCAGAGTAAAGAAAATTGAGGATCTAGAGGGTCGAGCCCTGGTTGGTAAGTTTGTCTCTTTCATTGTTTATTTGGGCAAATATTTGTATAGCTCTTCAAGTCGATCTATTAGCCCTCGTATGGCATCCGAATATTTGTCTACCTCTTTGGGTAGGGACCCCCACCTTCTTTAGACCAAGGGACCCTCCTCAATACTCCTTCCTCATACGTTTAGGTTGTGAACCTGCAAAAGATTCTAGTCCCGGTAGAATGGGTCACAATTATGTCCTTAAAGATGCCCAAGCCAAAAAAGTCTCACAAGGCATGAAACACCTTGTATATGGGGTTCTTAGAGCTGAAAATCCCCATCCACGGCCCTCTCATGAAAATCATGTCAGTTAACATTCAAGGCCTTGGGGGGAGGGATAAGAAACTATCCCTTCATCTTTTTATTGAAGTAGATTGTTCGACAATTGTGTTTATTCAAGAAACGATGGGTGTTTGTGAGTCAATGATCCCTGAGTTGGAGAAGTTACTTCCAAGATGGGGTTTTTTTGGGGTCAACTCTATTGGTAACTCCGGTGGTCTAATTATGGGTTTGTCCTCACATCATTAGTTAATCAATTGTTTCACAATTTTCTCAAGTATTTTCACAGAGATTTTCAGCTTGGAATTGAATCAAAGTTTATGTTGAATGTACGCTTATACTGAGAGGGGGGTGAATCAGTATAAGATACTTGTTATTTTAAATGAACATTCATCAATCATTCATTAACTTTAAAATAGTAAATGCATGTAAACTCAAATCATAGTAGAAAAAGTTTAATTTCGAAACCTTTATGGGATAAAACCAACCTACTATTACAAAGCTTGTAGGAACCAACCTACTGGAGACACCAATCTCTCTAGTTGAGTACCAACTCAACAAGATATTTTGTAAGCATCGACCTACTAGAGACACCAATATCTTCAATTGAGCAACAAATCAACAAGATATTGTGTACGCACCAACCTACTAGAGACACCAATATCTTCACCTGAGCACCAACTCGATAAGACTTGTATAGGGACCAATTTAATATCTTCATACAAAAAGTACTTCTAACTTCACCTACATGATTCATAATTCATGCATTTCACAACATCATCATACCCTTAACTTTCATGATCCAATGCCTCTCCTTGCTTCATACCCCAAACATAGCTTCAAACCTTAGCCATTTTTAGCCTTCATGCCCTAGTGAACCTCATAACATCATTCCCATAATATAAATTCATACTACAACATCACAACCTCAAAAAAACACACTTTGCAACATCATAGACCTTAGTCCTTCATAGCACACTCTTAAAACTCCAAGAAAACTTCTCTTGTGCACCTTTAGATCCCAAGAATACTCCCTAGATCCTCTTGTGCACCTCAAATATCTTTTGTACACTTATACTTGCTCTTCTTACTTGGATACACTTCAAATGCGCACATCTATCATGTATTTATAGTGTTTTTGCGTTCACTTATGGGGCCGACTTGTAAAACCGGATGGGTCGACCTGTACTTTCTGGTTGGGATGACTTGAAAAAATATTTCATATCTCCTCGTTCCTATGGAGTTAGAGGGAATTCCATATATTGTTGGAAAGGTGTCAGAATAATATTTTCAACCATATATCCTATGCTCCCATTTGAGCTAGGTCTTCAATGTAAAAAAGGCCTTCAAAGACAGGGTATCCAAACTGAGCATCAAAAATCCAAAAACAATATTTCCAACAATAAAATTTTCAACCATATATCCTATGCTCCCATTTGAGCTAGGTCTTTAGAGTAAAAAGGAATTCAAAGATAGGGTATCCAAACTTAGCATAAAAAATACAAAAACAATATTTCCAACAATCTCCATCTTGCAATATTTATCTTGGACAATCTACTTCAATGACAACAATATTTAACAATGACAACAATATTTCCAACAATTTCTATGTTGTCAATTTATATGGTTCGTATGAGGGAAAATTGGTTTTCTAGTCTTGGCTTTTCAGTTTACAGTTTATTTGCACAAATGAGTTCATCATTGGTGGGGACCTCAATTTCACAATTAGTAAGGAGGAGATTTGGGACCCCGCAGCTAGAGAAGACAAATTGACACCTTTCTTCCATGATCAAATTGAATGTCATGGGTCGATTGATGTAGAACCTATTATGCTTTGGCCTACTTGGAATAATAACAGGAAAGGGGAGGAGGGCATTGCAAAATGATTGGATCATTTTCTAGCGGCTCCATATATGTTGGAAGAAGTTCGTTTATATCGTTCTTGGGTGGGTTTGATCCATGCCTTTGACCATTTCCTAAAGGGAATCCTATTTTCCCATTCAAATATAATTCAACATGGGCGAGTATGGAGGACTTTAGAGATCTGGTTAGGGATAATTGGAAATCCTTTCGTCCTAACTCTTCTTCTTCAACTAGTGTGAATTTTGTTTCAAATCTTTAGAGGCTAAAGGGCCTTGTCTCTTCATGGGCTAGGGAAAGAAAAAAGACTACAGAATTGGTACTCCTTCCCATTGAATATCATTTAGCACGCATCCATGGAAGTGCTTAGTTGTCTCTAGGAGATCCTAAGGTTTTGGAGGAATGCAAAAATTTGGAATCATGTAGGCACACCTTATTACTTGATCAGGAGCAGAGATGGCATCTCAAAAGCCATGCACTCTAGATTGAAGCGGGTGACACAACACAATTGTTTTTCAGAAATTTTCCAACTTCAAGAAAAAAATAAAAATACAATTTCAGAATTGGAAGATGAGGATGGAAACATCATATTAGATTTAAAAAATCTTGTATCAATTGGAGTTAGCCATTTTAGATTCCTTTTTAAAGAACCTGCGCATATAAGTATGGATTATATTCTCAAACAATTAGCGTGTTTCCCTTGACTCATTGATGAAGAAACAAATGCTGATTTGTTCCAAGAGATCTCTTTAGAAGAACTTAAGGGGGTCTGTTGAACACTGTGGGTGCTAACCTGTTGCGGGTGGTTGAAGAGATTTGATCCACTAGTAAGATTTTTCAAAGCATAAATGCCACTTTTATTGTGGTCATACCCAAGTTGGATTGTCTTGCTATCTTTAGTGATTTACCGATTTATCTTTGTAATAGTCTCTAGAAAATAATTGTTAAACTCATAGTGGCTTGTCTAAAGCAAGTGCTAGCAAATATCATTACTGTCGAGTAGTTTGGTTTTTTAAAGGGACGTTACTCCATGAAGATGTTTGGACTCTCAACACTCCATGTCTACTACCTATGGGCCTTGAGACATGATCTCCTTAGTTACCCCTATCTTGGGGGGGTAACATATACCACCAATACTCAACCTCCACTTCTCTAACAAACCCTATGGTTCAATCATCTCCTATTATCTTGGAATAATCACAAGAAATCATGATTTCTCATTCTCAAATGTGTGATCCTTAGGAATGTTTATTCCTGGAGGAGGCCTCCAATAGTTCATGTTTATTCCTGAAGGAGGCCTCCAATAATTCATAATTTGATACCACTATTGTTGAACTTAGTGTATGTTTAGAACATGTTTATAGGGCCATGAGTGCAAACCAACATAAAAATTCATCAAAAGTAATATTGCGATGAATAATATTATCCACGTCCTTCCTTGCTAGACTCAACCTTACCAAAAATTCTTGATCATGTGACAAGTGCAATCACATACATCTATTAATCTCACCATCCATTGACTTGATACATTAAATCTAACCTAGAATAAATAGTCCTCAATTCTTGGTCGTGTTTTCTACTATCCTTATAGAAAAATATTTTCCATTTGGAAAAAACTCAATAAGTTCTTCATGGGATGCTATCATATCAACATTAAATCTAGCTACATCATCAACAACAAACATTTCCATTGATATTTCAATACGATAAGTGTGGCCCCAAGACTGCCCCATTACATTAGTAATGAAAATGTCAATCAAAATCAAAATCATGGAAGGAAGCAATACATATTAGGTTAACTTTGATTCAAATATTAAAGGGTGATTCTCTCTTTTAGAAGCAATACATGTTAGGTTAACTTTGATTCAATAAAGAATAGTTAAGGTAAATTTTGATTCAATCAATAATGGCTTTAGTGTAAGAGTTTATGGATCCATGATATTGGTTAACTATATTTTATATAAAGCCTATTTAAAGGCTTGGTATATATTTTATATGGTAGCTTATTTGAAGGCTTGGTATATATTTTATATGGTGAAGCTTATTTGAAGGCTTGGTATACTTTTTTAGAAATTCTAAGTTAACAAATTGACAAACTTGGATGGAGTGTCCAAGTAATAATTATATCTTTGAATGTGTGTTTTTATGTAAAGGGTTATCAGGATATTTGGTCAAATTTAATATGGTATCAGAAATAGCTTGATCTAGATGCTCTAGTGAAGTGGTCTGATCATATTAGATCTATGAGATTAGCATGGAGAGGGTCATATGTATTTGATCAAATTTAATATGGTATCAGAAATAGCTTGATCTAGATGCTCTAGTGAAGTGGTCTGAACATATTAGATCTATGAGATTAGCATGGAGAGGGTCATATGGAGGCAAACCAGCTTTGTGAGATTCGAGAAATAAAACATTGTATAATACTCATGAGGTCCATCCACTAGAATGTAAACAACATGGGTTGTGGAGCTTGGTGGTTGTAAGCAACATGAGGTAAAGATCATAGCAATAGTGGAAGAGTTTTTTAACCACTTAATTCATAGGTTGTAGATCCGTTACGTGAGAAATAAAGTTGGTGTGAGACCATCTTGAACTTGTCATAATATAATTATAATAATAATAAGGTCACAACTAAGCCAACATCAAATTGGTGTATGAGACCCTCTTGTTTGTGGGTCAAGGGACCCTTTCGTGCAATGATTTGATTGTTAAAGTTTATGAAGGTGTGCATACCCTATCCCCTCTCAAACCTGTGACCTCCAAAAAGGAAACACATGTTCTTAACCTTAAACCCACTCAAAATATAAAAAACATAGTAATATATGGAGCTTAGAATTAAACCTCCTGCACTATAGCTATGTTGTAAATCTCATAAAGAAAGATGAATCGAGTGCTTGGTGATTCATTTTCTGGCTTTGTTTCTTTAAAAAAAAAATGGTGTGTATGCCAAATCAAGCCCGGAACATTCAGAAGATCGGTGAAGCATGTAAAAAGGGGGGGTCGTGGAGGACCATGGATGTCAGGTTTGGGTGTGGATGTGGAGTTTCATCCCCATGGCTTGGACACAATGAACAATGAGGGCGACGACTGCCAATCTAAGAAGGAAGATTAGGATTAGTGCCATGAAGAACAACACGATAAAGGACAAGGTTTGATCCTATGGTAATGGCGACCTGGCAAGAATACGAGCCACAACGAGACACTGTAGCATGAAGTGAACGACCACGGTGGAGGAGGATACTAAGTCCAGGAGTTGTGCTGAAAACCAAGAAGTCAACAACATGTGCGTTGAGGCCAAGGCATATAGGAGCTGGAGTATCGACTGATGCAGTAGACATTGGCAATGGATTCGTGGCCAAAGAAGCATGGTCATGAAGGCATGTAGGAGGCTCATAAGGCAGTTTCATTGTTGATGAGGCTATTTTTTAACTTTGCATGTTGTAATTTTGCATGGGATTGTTATTATTGATTTGTTGTAAACTATGTTTATCATTTTTGTTTTTTCCAACTATTTTTTATCTTTAAAATTATTTATTATTTTATTTTTTCGTGCTCTATTTCCTCATAGTTTGAGAGGTTATGTTTCCATGTTATCTCAATTTTAAAAATAGTGTTATTTTCCAAATTTTGTGTAACTAAGGTGAAAAGATTTTAGGGAGTCCAAAGTAGAGATATTTTGAATAATGTAAGCGACAACATAATAATGATGAATACCAAGGTTGAAGCACAATGTATTTATGGTGGGTTTCTTTGCAGTATAAACCTAACCACATCCAATTATGAATATTATCTCTATAATGATAAGTTAGATATGCCTAACAAGTGTGCACCGAGAATTATTTCTATGACATAAAACCCTCCTCCTATAGATGTATGTAGGTGCTACAAGTATCACACACGTTGAACCCAAACTCCCAAGAATGAATACAATCTCTAAAGCTAACTAAATGACTTTAGTGAAACATTTGAGCCATATGGAAGTGGTTGACACATGGGTGGAATTTTTTTTGAATCTTTCGTTCCAGTATCTCAACATTTTTTTTTTTTAAATGTTGATGTAGAAGACACAATTTCCTTAAGAATTTCATATCAAAAGGTAGCTTTTTATGGATTCCCCCCTCCTCAACACTCTTTTCACAACCTAGAAGGTCATATTTACGGGAATTACTTTAGAAAAAAACCCACTTACAATCTACATGACAACAAACCCCCACATGCAAACTTACTAGGGAGGTTTGGTTTTTAACTCAGGTCCCTTACTTCCAAATAATGTTTTGAATTCTCAACACTCTATTCCTAAGAGTAGATTTAATTACTTACCACCACCTATGTTTCATTGTTCTTATTCTTCCTCGCTTCCATTTTTTTCCTTGACATCGCCAAGCTAGATGGAATGATTGATTGAGTTTCCCCCATCTAAAAACTATCATTGAAAGACAAATTGTCTTTGCTTTCACCATTAAGTCCTTGTGGTGAAAGTTTATTCTCAATCTTTACTAGATCTTTATAAGGCTTAAAATATTCCTTCGATGTTGGATCTTTGCCTTCTCTTCATACAATGGATTAGCATGCATAGTACAATCAATAGACTTATTTATGGGGTTGCTTAGCCATATATAATTTTTTGTTATTAAGACCAAATTAAGATTATTTGTTCTGACTTCTAATATTATCATTATAGATATCATTTAGCTATGTATACTTTTCATCATCAAGTTCAAAAGGAACTTATTTCTTCCAATTATTGACCTTAAAGTTATTTGTGTTTGAACCACTGAGCTCGATACTTTTACATGAAATATTTATAGCTCCATTGGCCGATGTTATTTTTTAAATGCCAAAAAAAGATGAATATGAGTTGTATCATTTTTACTTATTTTACATTCCCAATAATTTCCTTGTATATCTAAATATGTTTGGTATAAATTTTTATATTGTAGGGTTTAAACCTTAAGTTCCTCCTATCTAAGTTTATAAAATTTTAAAATCTATTACCATGAAATTTTTCTATGCAGCAACCTTCCACACAAACAATTTTTTTTTTAATGAAAAACTTGTAATTTATTTGGGAAATAACCCAAAACAATGTCATTGCCAATAAAACAAAGAAAAATCATGGTGTGTGTTACTTTCTTCCAATTGTTAGTAGTCCACACCTTAAAACAAATTAGACGTTACAATGCCAAGATCCAGAAGAAAATGTCCCACCTTTTTCAAATGGGCTTCCTCATATTTTACCTTGTCTTGATGGGAGGTTAAAATGATACACACGAATCATTGTGAGTATTCATTTAATCACTCTTGTCGAAAGAAAAAATTTCAAATCCATTTGTAACAACTCTCAGGGAAGAAAAACAAACAAATCATACTTCCTTCTTTTGTCTCTTGTATTCTCTACCACCACTCCAAATAAATCCATTCACTACCACTGCACATCAGCAAAAAAGTACATTCACCATAACTTATAAATTTCCTAACAAGTGACATAATTCATGACAAATTTTGAGTGTAATATGTGAGAGAAATATTTCAATATAACTTGCTAGAAACATCCCACAATATACTCAAATTCCTATTTCGTATAATAAATAATATAAGAAAGAAGAAATATCATTCCAATGAATAGAGTTAGTCGATGAGAGTTAGTTTAGTTTTTTTTTTTTCATTTTTCAAATGCCTAAAAGGTTCCAATTTGGATAGGGAACACACAGACATCCTCAACATAGTTTAAGGGCATCTAGAAATCCTTGAGGATATTGGGGAAGTTCCTTGAACATCCCTTAAAGTGGTGGGATAACCTTGAGACTAGGGAACATCCCTCACATCCTCAACAAAAGGGGATATCCTCTATCATCCCCCATCCTTTAGAGACACATCCTTGGTAAAACAATGATTAAGACTGACTAGCTCAATAATCCAAGTAAACAATACTCAAGTAGATATAATTTTCAAGTTAAGACAAACAAAAACTAATATAATCAATGTTATTTAAAAAGTTAAAACCTTACTTGATGATTGAACAATGGGTGTCAAGCATAACTTGTGTGTGTGTGTGTGTGTGTGTGTGTGTGTTGCAAGGGGATACATCCCTGACCTTCTTCATGATTGAACATTGGGTGTCAAGCATAAATTGTGTGTGTGTGTGTGTGTGTGTGTGTGTTTGTGTGTTTATGTTGCGAGGGGATACATCCCCGACCTTCATAGACTCCTCAATGAACCTATGGGACATCCCCTTGAAACAATCTAAAACTATAATTTGTATGGTCTAATCCCATTCCAAATGTTCTCATTTTTAATCTTTGCTCTGCTTCCTCCATGCATAAATCACTAATTGAAGGCTTGATTTTCATTTTCCAAGTCATGCGATATGAAACATGAGTGTTCTTAGTAATATATCCTAAGAATTTGACTTGCTTATTTCACACCCAACTCGCTGATATAGAGGTTTAATTTGTATTTTATTACAAGTAATCATACAAAGGTCAAATCCGTGTTTTGTATTTCTTGGCCAATGGCTACAGAGACCCAACCCATGTGTCTAGTGCTAATATTTTCTTTCCACACCTACTAATTTTCCTCAATATTTGTACTTCTCACAATTGTGTACCCTCTCTAAGTTTTGGATAAACCATATAAATTACACTAGTGTAGTTGTTGAATGGTATAGAATTCAGTTTTCATATCACAACATTTTATATTTTATATTTTAATTGTTTGTGTGTGTGTAATTTAATGACTACCAAGATGCCACAAAATCAATCTTAACTACCATTACACTGACTATACATACATACATACATACATACATACATGTGTGTGTAGACAGAAGGATAAACTAGCGTGAAATACCCATCTAACATCTAACCAAATAGAGGCCACTTGAAAGGAAATGGGTTAGTAAAAGAACAAGTTTTAGTTTGGTAGAGTCGAAAATGATATAGGTAAGAAGGAAGGTAAATTACAAGCTCAACCTAGTACATTGGGACTATAAACAAGGTGTCAAAATCCATTGATAGACAATCAATCTCTTCACATATAGAGAAGGGTTGGAAGGTAAGGCGGTAAAATGTGGAGGTAGGATGCAAATTGAAAGAGGAAAGTCCATGGAAATCATTCCATTAGATGGCCTCCATAATATTTGGGACGATATAGCCACCATCAACATTATTAGAGGTACTTTGCACCTCTAACTTTCATGTGATATAACTTTGCATATCATTGGAGAGATAGAAGACCATTCTTCATGCAAAAAGAACCCTATTCCCAAGAGGTAAGACAACAAGGAGAATTTAAACCATACAATGGACCCTAACCATAACTGAATTTTAGGTTCAAGTCATTTAAGGGATTAGCAACAAAGTCAACGATTGACTTTTCTGCTAGTCCCTACAATGAACCGAACCTACAATCGAGTTAAGGATGTCCTACACGAGACCCTAAGAGAACACTTAGGACTAGTGAAAGGTCAAGGAAAGAATTAAAGTGTGCTAAAAACACAAGGAGAAAATTCTTTTAGAAATGGAAGAAGGATTGCTAATGGATGTTGTAGATAAATACACACAAGTCTCCATTGGCATATTCAATGGAAAGAAACTATTTGAATATCTTGAATAACATAGGTGACAAACAAAATAATGATGAATACCAAGGTTGAAGCACATTGCATTTATGGTGGGTTGCTTTGTAGTATAAACCTAACCACATCCAATTATGAATATTATCTCTATAAAGATAAGTTAGGTATGCCTGACAAGTGTGCACCATGAATTATTTCTATGAAATAAAACCCTCCTCTTATAGATGTAGGATGTAGGTGCTACAAGTATCGCACAAGTTGAACCCAAACTCCCAAGAATGAATAAAATCTATAAAGCTAACTAAATGACTTTAGTGTGACATTTGAGCCATATGGAAGTGGTTGACACTTGGGTGGGATATTTTTTGAATCCTTCATCCCATTATCCCAACATTTTTTTTAAGAGGTTGATGTAGAAGACACGATTTCCTTCAAGAATTTCATATCAAAAGGTATTTTTTTATGTATTTCCCCCCTCCTCAAAACTCTTTTCACAACTTGGAAGGTGGGATATAGGGGAATTACTTTAGAAAAATACCCAACTACAATCTACAAGAAAACAAACCCCCACATGCAACCTTACTAGGGAGGTTTGGTTTTTTACTCAGGTCCCTTACTTCCAAATAATGTTTTGAATTTTCAACACTCTATACCTAATATTAGGCTTAAATTCCTTACCACCGTATATGCTTCATTGTTCTTCTTCTTCTTTACTTCCATTTATTTCCTTGACATCACTAATCTAGATAGAAACATTAATTGAGTTTTGTCCATCTAAAAAAATATCATTGAAAGACAAATTGTCTTTCCTTTCACCATTAATTCCTTGGGGTGAAATTTTATTCTCAATCTTTAACAAATCTTTATAAGGCTTAAAATCTTCCTTCGATGTTAGAGCTTTTCCTTCTCTTCATACAAGGGATTAACATGCATAGTTCATTCAATAAACTTATTGATGAGGTTGATTAGCTAAATACAATTTTTGTTATTAGGATCAAACTGAGATTTTGTGTTTTGACTTATAATATTATCATTATAGATATCATTTAACTATGTATACTTTTCATCATCAAGGCCAAAAGGACTTTCTTTCTCCCAATTATTAACATTAAAATTATTTGTATTTGAACAACCTAGCTCAATACTTTTACATGAAATATTTATAGTTTCGTTGACATATGTTCTTTGTTAAATTCCAAAAAAGGTGAATAGGAGTTGTATCATTTTTACGTATTTTCCATTCTCGATACTTTCTTTGTATATCTAAATATGTTTGGTATACGTTTTTCATATTGTATGGTTTAACCCTAGAAGTTCCTCCTATCTAAGTTTATAAAATTTTAAAATCTATTTAGATGTATTTTTAAAGACCATGAAATTTCTTTGTGCAACAACCTTCCACACAAAAAAAAATGTTTTTTATACAAAAGTTGTCATTTATTTGAAAAACAACCCAGACAATGCCAGCCAAGAAAACAAAAAAATCATGGTGTGTGTTACTTTCTTCCAATTATTAATAATCCACACTTTAAAAGAAATTAGAAAGTACATTACCAAGATCTAGAAGAAAATGTCCCACTTTTTACAAATGGGATTCCTCATCTTTACCTTGTCTTGATGGGAGGTTGTGCAAAATGATACACATGAATCATCATGAGTTTTAATTTAATCACTCTTGTCAAAAGAAAACTTTTCAAATCCACAAATCCATTTATAACCACTCTCACAGAAGAAAAAACAAAAACAAATCATACTTCCTCCTTTTGTCTCTTGTATTCTCTACCACCATGCAAAATAAATCCATTCACTACCATTGCACCTCAACAAACATGTAAATTCACCACAACTTATAACTTTTCTATCAAGTGAAATAATTCATGACAAATTGTGAGTGCAACATGTGAAATAAATTTTTCAATAGAACTTGCTAGAAACATCCCACAAAAAACTCAACTTCCTAGTTTGTATAATAAATTAGCACACCCCTAAAGCAATGGAAAAGGAACGTCGAAGTGAATAATGGTGACACATTGTTTGAAGATAAGAAAATTGTGTTGGATCAGATGGTTAAGCATTAATGGAAACCCTCTTGTTTGGTACCATTCATGATCAACAATTTTTGCATGGTCCACAAACAAAAAACCACATTCCCAAATAAATAGATGCATATGAAGAAGAAAATTTGAAGTTGCAAAGTGAAAATGATAAATAGATGCATATGAAGAAGAAAATTTGAAGTTGCAAAGTGAAAATGGAAATGAAAACAAAACAAGCTTGGTTAGACGAAGAAGACATCAACACAAAATTGGATATCACCATAGTAAATGGTTTGAGAAACTTAAGAAGTAATGACTCAAAGGATTTGATTTTAGGAAATGATGACATCAATAGCTTTCTAATAACTAAATATACTTTTAGTGTATTTTATGCAAATGCAACTTTATAACACTTCACTACATGTGGTGAAGTTCATATTTCATTGCATGACTATTGTTGAGGGCAAGCCAAACCAAGAATAGGGCATTAAATATTTAAATAGACATAATAAGCACAACTCAACCCTCTAATCAAATACATAGTTGAACAAAACTTACTCAAGTACATAGTTGAACAAAACTTGATACTTTGAAAGTACATATATGGCTATGGCATGAGGCAACATCCATGCATCCCATTCAAAAAATTTATAACATATGAAAAGGAAAATAAATAAGAATACATAGTTGAACAAAACTTACTCAAGTACATAGTTGAACAAAACTTGATACTTTGAAAGTACATATATGGCTATGGCATGAGGCAACATCCATGCATCCCATTCAAAAAATTTATAACATATGAAAAGGAAAATAAATAAGAGCACCAAGGATGCTTTAAAAAGCCACTTAGCTTCAAAAATACTGAGGAGAAATAGCAATATGAAGAAGGGCGGGAAAGACCAGAAATACACTAGTAATGCAATCCTTTCAATTAAATTCTATGAGATCTGTGTTAATTTTGGATCTATCATGGGTGATAATTTGAAGTGTTAAATTTTTACACTTTCAAAATGTTATACCAAAAAATTGTATTTGATAAATATCAAAATAGTATATTCCATAAATTCACACATGGATTACAATAAATCTAATCTGGTTTTATCAAGGGTGAGAATTTGAAGTGTTAACTTAAACTTTTACACTTACAAAAAAGTATACCAAAATATATTAGTAGATAAATAAAATATTAGCATTCAAAAAATTCGAACATTGATTATAATACATATACACTAGTTTTATCATTTGAAGACACACATGATACATGGATTTCATCTCAACACATTTTATTATTTTGTACACATATCGCATTTAAGCACAAAGTGAAAGTTAATTTCAAAAGGAAAATTCATTTGGTTGAGGGTAGATTTTCAGTTCCAAGCATAAAACAAGTTTGATCACTACCTAAATAAAAATCATGAAAAAGGAGAGAGAGGAAATTGCCAAGTGATACGAGTGTTTCCAAAACTTCGTCGGAGAGATTGATGGGATGCTTGCAATAGTTGATATTATAGGTCCTTACAATGCAAATTTCGGATCCATAGACCACTGAATCTTCACATTTCTTGTTTAAAAGTTAAGTGTTGAATAGTTTTTCAAACTCTATTTTTGCACAAAATTACATTTTCCCACACTGTTATATCGGTTGTCCCCTTGAAACCTGTCCATAGACATGGAACTATGATATACTATTTTTACCAAGATATAAGCCCATTATTTTTTGTTAACTTGTACAAAGTGGCAATAAACCCACTTGGAATGTCCATATGTTGGTGTTGGGAAGAGAGGCAGAGTGCTTTATGTGTTTGCCGCTAATAAAAAATATACATATATCCCAATTGCAATCCTACTTAGGGGTTCCAAGACTTATCTGGAAATAATATTATATTCCAACAACAACCAGGCCTTATTAAAGAAGAATATACACATGTTTGTGGCTTTTTTTCATTAGTTTTGAAAATCCACACACCATTATTTTACTTTACTTCACCTCAGTTACCATGTATTATCAAGATTTCAATTGAAGTACCTTATAAAAAATGTATAAAATAAAGAGGTGTTGGACCTTAATAAAACCACTGCTTCTCAAACCTATTCAATCCTCAGTAAGAAGAAAATGGTAGTTCAACTAGTATTCTACAATGCCACAAATAAGATTCTCTGAAGGTAACGAATATGGCCCCACATTAGGGATAGTAAAAATATGGCCATGTAGGGATGGATACTTGTAGGGAACTCAAGATACAAAGCATGAGGCACACTCATTCATACATACACAAAGAATATTACCGAATGCTTGCCAATCCGTGAGGGTAGGGGTTTATGATAGACATGATTCTGTTCTTCCTGGATCAACTGAGTTGTAAAGGGGAGGAGTGGGGAAACTTGTTTGTTTCCTATCCAACCCTAGAGAAATGATATAGAACTAGATGTCGTTCTATCTCTTTAACCATTAGGTGCTCATCCCCTACATGATCACTCTAGATTATCTTTGATGCCTTCCTATAATTTCTTAAAAAAAAAGGGAAAATGAAATCTCCAGATGTAGCTTTCGAGAGATAGATTCTTCCAGTGACCTACCCTACTAAGGTCGAGAGGACTAGGGAAAGAAGAAATAAATCCTAAATTAATTAATGGGATTCTACTTCGGTATTCAAAAGAACCGCATAATGGTCATTGCGACCCCATTACCTACCCTTGTTATTCTGAAATGAAGTATGAAATCTAATTCATGAAGAAGTGGTATATGCCATGTATTATCAAGCTTCGAACAAAAACTTTCATTATGTAGTATCATTTTAAAGAATCATGATCGGATCCTCTTTCAGGAAAGACCAGAATCCAGATGTATTTTCTTCAATGGATGGTACTTGTCAACACATCTTTCCCGGTTCTTGAGACTTCAAAGGATGTGAGAATGGTGGGAACGCTCACCAATTTTATTTTCCAGTGAATCAAAACGCCTTAGTTTCCTCCTCGACTTCTCAGATCATGATGTCCCAGTTGCCTCCTCCACATCCTATTAGTGCCCAAAACACATCATCACCTACATTCAACACTTTTTGATACGTTGCAGTCAAATGGACATGGTGTTTTTTTATTCGCTATGGACAAAAGCATGTGGAGCTTGATAATACATTATGGATAGACAACAAAAGAATCTAGAGGAACCTCCCCTTAAAACAATTCTCGTGGCATAATAACACAAGAAAGAATAAAGATAAGTCTAATGGATAGAGTTACTTGATGAGAGTTAGTTTAGTTTTTTTTCCATTTTTCCAATGCCGAAAAGGTGCCAAATTGGATAGAGAACACATGGACATCCTCAACATAGTTGAAGGGAATCTAGGCATTCTTGAGGATTTTTGGGAAGTCCCTTGAACATCCCTTAGGGTGGTGAGACAACCCTAAGACTAAGGAAATTCCCTCACATCCTCAACAAAAGGGGATATCCTCTATCATCCCCCATCCCTTGGAGACACATCCTTGGTAAAAAAATGATTAGGAGTGACTAGCTCAATAATCCAAGTAAACAAATACTCAAGTAGATATACTTTTCAAGTTAATACAAACAAAAAATAATCCAATCAATGTTATTGAAACACTTAAGTTCTTACTTAATGATTGAAAAATGGGTGTCGAGCAAAACTAGTCACAACCATTAACCAAGTGGCCATTTAGTTAGATAACATATCTCTATAATATTGTGTGTGTGTGTGTGTTGCAAGGGGATACATCCCTGGCCTTCAAAGAAGTATCCTCTTGTCTTTTATCCCAAGGATGTATCTCCCCATCCTGAGAGACACATACCATGTCCCAAGTGAAAGATAGAGTCCTCGATGAACCTATGGGACATCCCCTTGAAACAATCTAAAATTCTATTTTGTATGGTTTAATCCCATTCCCAATGTTCTCATTTTTAATCTTTGGTTTGCTTCCTCCATGCACAAAACACTAATTTAAGGTTTGATTTTCATTTTCGAGATGGGTCATCTAGATGGAACATCACTTCTCCCTCCAAGGAATTACTTATGACATGATGAAACTTAGGGTGGGGGTTCTGTATCTAGATCTAGAATGATGTAAATGGTGGGAATGGAATAAAAAATCCTATGTGGGTTTTATCGCTTGGATTTGGTTTGTTAAAGTTATCCATGCACATTTTGAGATATGTACTCACTATTTGGGGTGACTGGCCATGTTACACCAAACAGGCTCAGTCATAGATTTTATGGTATCCTTTGATCAATTAGCCATATGTACAAAGAACTTAACATATTCTTTATATAAATAATGCTTCATTAGTGACCTCAAGGAGGATATTTGAGCACACGTTAGAATGTAATGTCATACTAAATCATTGGAAGTGACTTAGAAGCCCCTAGAAGTAGAGACGATGATCAATGCACAAACAAAAAGAAGATCCTTCATTCACCACACTTGTCCCCCAGGGTAGTTCCTCAAGAACAACTCCTACTCTTCCCATGACAGTACAAAGGTTGTCTCCAGTGGACTCTATTATAATTGTGATGAAAAATATGCTCCAAGTCATTGGTGTAAAGAACAAAAATTGTTCCAAATTGATATGACCAACTAGGCCCTTACCAAATACATAACTACCAAAGATACACTAGAGAGACAGGTTGAAGACACCAACATTAAAAATCATGAAGATATCAAACTTCCATTCCCTCATGAAGAACCACTCATCTCCTTGCATGAATTACCAAGCATTTCGACTCCACAAACCTTGAAAATTGCAAGCTACATCAAGCATAGGAATGCTATAGTCCTAGTTGATAGTGGAAGTACTCACAATTTCATTCACAACAGAGTGTCAAAAGAAACCCATTGTTTTGTACACCAGTGAAAAAATTCAAAATCATGATCTCCAATGGAGGCATGATGAAATGTGGGGGGAGATGTGAAAATGCCAAACTCTAGATGGGAGACTATCAACTCAAAACCCATCTATTTTTCATTGATATGGGTGGTTGTGATATAGTATTGGGGGTAGAATGGCTATATGCACTTTGGAACCAGTCACCATGGATTTCAAAGAACTCTATATGAGTTTCACTAAAGAGGGTCATGTACACACCCTTCAATGGCTTCAGGAAATCTCTCCTAAAATGATTAGTGCTCGTCGTATGGAGAAGTTATTATAGAAATACCACTTTGGAATTGTTGCTCTATTTAATTCCATATAGGTTATGGATAATATGACACAAGAAATCCGCCCATAATTACATCTAGTCCTCGAAAAACATCATCAATTCTTTGAGACACTAAAGGGTTTATCCCCTTCTCAAGGAGAGAATGACCATGGCATTCCCTTGATTCCAGGAATTCAACCACAAAATGCATGTCCTTATTGACACCCTTTTGCAAAAAATAAAGAAAAATAAAAGATCATTCAAGAACTACTGGAGGCATGGGTCATATTTCCTAGTTCAATCCCTTACTCATCAAAAGTAGTCATGGTGTTAAAGAAGGAAGGAACTTGGTGCACATGTCTTGATTTTTTGGCTTTCAATAACTTGAAAATCAAGGACAAACTTCCCATCCCAGTTATTGATAATCTCCAAGATGAACTTCATGGAGAAAAGTTTTTCACTAAGCTTGATATATGTTTAAGATACCACCAAATCAAGATGAAAGAGGAAGACATCCTTTAGTACACACGAATGTCATTATGACTTATAGTGATTCCTTTCAGTCTTTGTAATGCTCCATCCACTTTTCAAAGCCTTATGAACAATATTTTCAAACCATTCCTATGTAACTTTGTATTTGTCTTCTTCAATGATATATTGATATGTAGTAAATCATGGGAATCACACATAGAACATGTTGATAAGTCCTTTCAAATCTTGAGAGAAAATGACTTATTTGTGAAGTGCTCCAAATGTGGTTTTGGGGATTCTAAGGTTGAATGTTTGGATCACATTGTAAGTAAGAAGGGGGTATGATTTGATCCTAAGAAAGTGGTGGCTATGCAAGATTGGCCCCATCCCAAAACACTGAAGAGATTGAGGGGATTATTAGGACTTACAAAATACTATGGGAAATTTGTGAAAAATTATGGAAAAATTGCATCTCCCCTAACTTCACTCCTTAAAAAGAATGTATTTGTATGGAGTGAGGTAGTATCACAAGCCTTGGGTGATTTAAAGGATGTGATGCACACTATTCCAAAATTAGAAATTCTTGACTTTAATAATACTTTTTTCTTGGAATTTGATGCCTCAAGAAAAGGTCTCGAAGTAGTATTGATGCAAGAAGGATGCCCCTTGTCATTCACTGGTGAGAAATTGTGTGACTACGATTTGGGAAAATCCACACATGAGAAAGAAATGATGGCTATCCTTCATGCAGTGGAGACTTGGTGCCCATATATCATAGGGAGGACTTTTAAGATTAATATTGACCATCATAGTCATAAGTACTTCCTTGAACAATGGTTGTCTTCCATAGAGAAACATAAATTGGATACCAAGATGTTGGGGTATGATTATGAGATCATATATAAGAAGGGTAAAGAGAATGTTGTGGCCGATGCTTTATCTAGACAATTTGAGGAGGATGGTTCATTTCTTGCCTTATCATTACCAAGTCTAGGATGGCTCAAGGAATCCTACGAGGAACAACTAGAAAACAATACTTTAAAGAATCTCATCCAACTGCTTTAGGTAGATCCTAACCGACCTAAAAGTTATACATGGTTGCGGTATAAAGGGTACATTGTATAGGAAAAAGACTCAACCCTAAAAAAATAAATCTTATAGGAGTTACATTCATCACCAATAGAATCTTACTCTAGCTTTCATAAAACCTATGAAATAACTAAGCGTTCATTCTTTTGGGGTGGAATGAAAACATACATCCAAAATTTCATAGTATCCTATGATTACTTCCAAAGAAATAAGGGAGAGACTATGAAGATACCAAGGGAATTGCAACCACTACCAATCCCAACATAGATTTGGATAGACATTTCAATGGATTTTATTGTGGGATTCCCAAAAGCAGGAAACATATCAATCATCATGGTGATTGTTGATATTCATTTAAAAGATGCTCATTTTTTTCCATAGCTCATCCTTTCATTCCGTTCTTAGTGGCCCATGCATTCATGTATCATATATTTAAGCTACATGATATGCACACTTCCATTGTCTTGGATGAGGACCCCACATTCACCAATAAATTTTGGTGGGAGCTATTTAAACTTCAAGATAAATAGATGAATATGAGCACTATATATCATCCTTAAATTGATGGTAAAAAAAAAAGTGGTCAACAAGTGCTTAGAAACCTATTTTAAATGCATTGCTTCTAAAAAGTTGCACCAATGGGAAAAATGGCTTCCACTCGTTGAATGGTGGTACAACACCACTTATCATGAAGCTATCAAAATGACACCATATGAAGTTATTTATGGCCAAAAACCCTTGTCAGTGGCATCCTATGTACTAAGTGCCTCCAATGTTCATGTGTAGATAGAATGATTCACACTAAAGAAGCCATTATCTGTATCCTCAAGAACAACTTGGTTATGGCACAAAATATAATGAACCAACAAGGTTATCAACATATATTTGAATGTTCTTTTAGCAAAGGGGATCAAGTGTTTATTTTACTGCAACCTTATAAACAAGAATAATTCAAAGATAAAGTTCCCCATGAGCTATCTCCGAAGTTCTATGGTCCCTATTATGTTATACAATGCATTGGTCAGGTCACCTACAAGTTGTCTCTCCCATCCCACTCCATGATTCATACAAACTTTCATGTGTCCTATTTGAAGAAGGTTATGGGATCAAATTGAAAAGTGAAAACAACCTACCTAAACATGATGAAGAAGGCTCCGTTTGGTTCCAAGAAGAAGTAGTATTGAATACTAGAGAGCGTCAATTACGCCAATGCATGATCAAGGAAGTATTGATCTAGTGGAAATATATGCAACCAAAAGATGTCGCATGGGAACTAGCAGTGATTCTACAATGATTTACTCACCTTCAACCTTGAGGACAACACTACTTCCAAAGGGGGAGGGCATGATAGGTTCCTACCCTAACCCCCTTACTTAGATACTTTATTAATGTATGAGGCCACCTTCCTTGAATAAGTCCCATTAAATAGTTAGTTAATAGTCACTCATTGTAATAAAGAGTTCATTTTAATAATAAGGCCCAAATTATTTGGTCAACCCTCATTATAAGGGATCCATAGGTAGTTAATTTTATCTATGGATAGCTATGTATTGATCAGAATATTATGTATTATTTTTTCAAGAATTGTTATTGTATTTGGAGCATTTCTCTTGGAGGTTGCCCCTTTGAAGAGGCAAGTGAACATATCTCTCTATTTTGATCTCTCTTTCTCTTGCGTTATTAGGGTTTGCATAACATTGTATGTGATTGCTCTAAATTTTTGGGGTTCATTACACTACAAGTGGTATTGGATCTCTTTCTTGGGCATGAAGTGGGAGATTTTTTTCTTCTTTTTGCATATTTTTTATAGGAAAAAGAGGACAATAGTATTCAGGTTGATTTTTGAAACTTTTCATGCAAAATTTGAAGAAAACGACCATGTATCATAATTCCTCTCTTAAAAATACCCATTTTCAAAAACCATCATCCAAAACGGAGTCTGAATAGTGGAGATATAGTCAATTCAAAATATCCAATTTTTTAGTTTTTTTTTTCAATGACGTCCGTGAATTTCGCAGATTGGATCTTTTGATAGAGTAAAAAGATTTCATTCAAACCAGTTCCATTAGATCGAAAAAAAAATTGGAATTTCATGATTGGGGTCATAACAACCAATTATATAAGTATAATTGAAGTTGTGATCATTTTATATTTTCAGCCTCAATCCCTAGCTTGCAGAAGTTATTTTTTGGTGATTTTAAGAGCTTTTATGGGGTTAACGAGATCATAATATTTAATTATTTTAGATAAATATATTTGTGTCTTTAAATAACATATTTATCTATCATTTAGTGGGTAAAAATATGGTAGGGGTATAATACACACATTAAATATAAGTGAAAACACATTGTTGGAAACCCTTGTAACCCCTGTTGGTATCCCTTCAAGTATTGTCACATCAGATGATACATGTATATGGAATTTCACTTTCATGTACCCTTGGGTATATAGTAATTCCCCTAGGGATACCTAAAAAATCTTTAAATAAGATAAGAAATCGTCTTGTTGCTATAGTACACCGAGAACAACACTCGGGGAGACCACTCTCTAGTACCTGGGTAGTCGAGTAGTATGAATAAGAGCATGGTTGAGACTCCTTAGTTAGTTCCCTAAGATATTGGTTCAAGTACTATTGTTGGACCCCACATGTATATCAAATATTTATATCACCTGACACTCCCTTCTCCTTAGGACCTCATAACATTTTCCAGTGAGCTCACCTGTGAAGGATGATACCTATAAACTAACTCATGATTCTCCGGAAAATATGAACACCCTCTCTACTTCAGACAAGTTGAACAACCTAGAAAATTTGTTTAATAGGTTGGATGATAAATCAAATGGGTTGAATGAGTAGTTGAATAAGAAGATAGATGAGAAGTTACAACAAAACCTAGCTAACTTTGAAAAGAAGTTGATTGAGAAATTGAAGGGTATGCTAGATCAGGTCATACCAGAAGAACACCACTGGAACACAAAAAATTGAGCCACACCAGGAAGAAACTTATAAATCAGGTTTATTTATCCACTCAAACCTTTTCGAGTTTGCATAACAATAGATCAATGGATAATAACATACGACATTGTTCTTATAATGTGGACCTAAAAAAGTTCAATGGTTCTAATCCATCAAGATGGGTCACCCAGATGGAAAATTACTTCACCCTCCAAGTAATTACTCATGACATGATAAAAATCAAGGTGGGGGCCTTGTATCTAGATCCAAAATGATGGAAATGGCAGGAACAACTTAAAGAATCATATGCAGGCTATATCAGTTGGAGTCGGTTTGTTAAAATTGTCTATGTTTGTTTCTAGAAAGATACTCATTATTTGAGGCGACTTACCAAGTTATGCCAAATAGGCTCAATCACAAAATTTATGGTGTCCTTTGAGAAATTAGCTATCTTTGCAGAGAACCTAATAGATTCTTTCTATGAAGAATGTTTCTTTAGTGGCCTCAAGGAGGAGATTCGAGAACAAGTTAGAATGCAATGCCCTACTACATGGTTGGAAGCAATGCAAGGAGCCCTAGAAGTGGAGACATTGATCAATGCACAAACAAACAAAAAAAATTCATTCCCCACACTCGTCCTCCCCATGGTACTTCCCTAAACAAAAATCCTACTCATACCTTGAAAGTACAACGATTGTCTATAGCAGAAATGGAAGATCACCAAAGATGAGGACTATACTATAATTGTGATAAAAAATATGCTCTAGGTCATTAGTGTAAAGAATAGAAATTGTTCCAAATTGATATGACCACTCAATCCATGATTGAAGACATAAGTATCGAAGAGACACCAAAGTTTCAATTTGAAAATACCAACACTCAACCTCAAGTGGATATTGAACCTCTATTTTCTCATGAAGAACCACTTATCTCCATGCATGCATTATTAGGAATTTCAATTCCACAAACCTTGAATCTCACGAGTTACATCAAGCACCGGAAAGTCATAGCCCTAAATTCCACAAACCTTGAATCTCACGAGTTACATCAAGCACCGGAAAGTCATAGTCCTAATTGATAGTGGTAGTACTCACAATTTCATTCATAAGAGAGTGGTAGAAGAAAATCATTGTTTTGTACACCTGGTGCACAAATTTCAAATCATAATCATTAATGGAGGTATGATGAAATGTGAAGGAAGATGTAAAAATGTTAAACTCCAGATGGGAGACTGTCATCTCAAAACCTATCTATTTTCCATTGATATGGGTGGGTGTGATATATTATCGAGGTCAGAATGGCTACGCACTTTCGGACTAGTCACTATGGATTTCAAAGAACTCTATATGATTTTCACTCAAGAGGGTCATGTACACACCCTTCAAGCGCTTCAGGCATGCTCTCTTGGAATATTCATCTCTCATCATATGAAAAAGTTATTAAAGAAGAGCTACTTTGGAATTATTTCCCAATTTAATACCATACAAGTTATGGATAAACCAACACAAGAAATCCACTCAGACTTGCAACTAGTCCTTGGCAAACATCATTACGTATTTGAGACACCAAAGGGTTTAACCCCTTCTTGAGGAGATTAAGATCATGAAATTCCCCTCATTCTAGGAAGTTAACAACCAAATGTATGTCCTTATCGCCACCAAAATATCATTCATGAGTTATTGGAGGAAGAGGTCATACATTCTAGTACAAGCAATTACTCATCAATAGTATTCATGGTATTAGATAAGGAAGGAACTCGGTGCATGTGTCCTAATTTTTGGGCTCTCAATAAGTTGACAATCAAGGAAAATGCATGTGTCCTAATTTTTGGGCTCTCAATAAGTTGACAATCAAGGAAAATTTTTCCATCCCTATTATTGATGATCTCCTTGATGAACTTCATGGAGCAAAGTTTTTCACTAATCTTGATCTATGTTTAGGATACCTTCAAATTAGGATGAAAGGAAGACATTCCAAAGATAGCCTTTATAACACATGAAGGTAATTATGAGTTTCTATTAATGTCTTTCAACTTTGTAATGCTCCATCAACTTTCCAAAGTATCATGAACAATATTTTCAAACTCCTCCTACACAATTTTGTGCTAGTATTCTTTAGTGATATCTTGAAATACATTAAAACATGAGAATTAAACATATAACATGTCGATAAGTCCTTGCAACTCTTGAGAGACAACCAATATTTGTGAAGTGCTCCAAATGTGCTTTTGGGACTCCTAAGGTTGAAATTTTGGTCACATTGTAAGTCAGGAGGGAGTATGAGTTGATCCCAAGAAAGTGGAGGCTATGTATAATTGGACCAACCCAAAACCTTTAAGATATTGAAGGGATTCTTAGGAATTACAAGATACTACAAGAAATTTGTGAAAATTTATGGAAAACTTGTAGCTCCCCTAACTTCACTCCTTAAAAAGAATGCCTTTGTTTGGAGTGAGTTAGCAACACATGCCTACACTACTTTAATGAATTCCATGTGCACTACTCGAGTATTATCAATACTTGACTTTAATAATACCTTTGTATTGGAATGTGATACTTCGGGGAGAGGTTTCAGAGAAGTATCAATGCAAGAAGGATGTCCCTTGACATTCACGAATGAACAATTGCGTGAACTTTATTTGGGAAAACTCACATATGAAAAGGAAATTATGGATATCCTTCACGCAGTGGAGACTTGGAACCCATATCTCATAGGGAGGAATTTCATATCAAGACTAACCATCATAGTCTGAAGTACTTGCTTGAGCAACAATTGTCTTCACCAAAGAAACATAAATGGGTCATCAAGATGTTCTGGTATGATTATGAGATCATATATAAGAAGGGTAAAGAGAATGTTGTGGTTGATGCTTTATCCAAACAATTTGAGGAGAGGGTAAAGAGAATGTTGTGGTTGATGCTTTATCCAAACAATTTGAGGAGAATGGATCATATTTTCCTTGTCATTTCCAACTCTAGGATGGCTCAAGGAGGCCAGTAAGGAATGTCCAAAAAATGGTACTTTGAGGCAAATCATCCAATGACTTCAGGTAGATCTCAACCCACCTAAAGGTTATACATGAAAACAAGATACATTGTGGTATAGAGGGTGCATTGTTCTGGAAACACTTTCAAAGCAACATCTTCAAAAGAGGCTTGATGGCCTATTAGAGGCATTCAAATGTTGATATTTTGAATTGTCCTAATGGCCTATTATGGGTGTTCAAATGTTGTTATTATACATTGTGGTATAGAGGGTGCATTGTTCTGGAAACACTTTCAAAGCAACATCTTCAAAAGAGGCTTGATGGCCTATTAGAGGCATTCAAATGTTGATATTTTGAATTGTCCTAATGGCCTATTATGGGTGTTCAAATGTTGTTATTTCAAGAGAGGATCGATGGCCTCCTGAGAGTGTCTAAATTTTATTCTTTTGAATTGCACCAATGACCTATAAGTGTCTGATCCAGGTGGATATTGGTGGCCACCCACCTTCTCCAACTGGTTCCTCTTGACAGTTTTTAGTTTGACGCGTTCTTCTGTATTTATTTGTAATTGTGGGTTCTACACTTTTGGGGCTATCTGAA
>CBVK0100179629.1:0-10807 GCA_900067695.1 Picea abies
TCATAATTCATCCTTGGATAGATGCTCTGTCCCAACCATCTCTTTCCACTGACTTATGCTTAGAATTCACTCATTGCTAAGTGCTCCTTGAATTTTGATATGTTTTCTCTCTATTCTGCTACCATACTTTTAGAAATCCTTCTCTCTGTAATAAACTTCTACCTCACCTCTATTCCATGGATTTCCATCGCCCAAACACTCTTATTATTTTCTTGATCATTTGACTCCATTCCCAATGGACTACCTCCTGGTCCAACCCACTAACCCTAAAAACCCAAAACTTTCTGTTACCCACAGATCTACCCACTGTTAAGCTTATTGAATATCCTATTGTGACATATTTTCAAGAGATCTCTCTCAGGTTGGAATGGGCAGTTTCCAATCAAAAGTGGTTTGAGGTTATCTCAGAATTTACTTGCATGCAATCCAAGTCAAGTCTGAGTGACCAAATTTATTTCATTTAAAATGTGTTAATTCTTGGCTCTATTACAGCCTAGAACCAACTATTGCGACAACACAACCTTTGTCCACCGATGAATCCTGGGAGATATTTCGTAGAGTAGTTTTTAGAAGCATCCAAGTTCCTGACAAGAATACAGAGGATATTGGAAGAAAATTTACCCGTGAGTGTCAAGGTTTTCCATTGGCTATAAATGTGGTTGCTGCAGCCATGATTTGCAAGACAACTCTAAATGAGTGGCAACTTGCTTTAGATCCAACTTTTCAAGCTACTTACCTTGGTGTTGATGCACAACTCTATCAACGCTTAAAATGGAGCTATGATCATTTGCCCGATTTTAATTTGAAGAACTGTTTTTTGCATTGTGCCATGTTTCCAGAAGGTGAAGAAATTCTTGTGGACAGATTGGTAGGGATGTGGATAGCCAAAAGTTTCGTCAAGACCAGAAATAGAACTTGGAACCTGATGGTCTTAGGATGTAGCTATGTGAAACTACTTGCAGTTCCTTGTTTGATAGAGGAAAAAGACTTAGTGCCTCCCCATGTTATTGAGGCAGAGGACATACTGATTTGGGATCCAGGTATGGAATGTAAAAAAAATCATTAGCGAAAAGGAGGAATATTGTTTATTTAGAGAAGGTCAAAACATGCAGAGTTTTCCTAATGAACAACTGGAGAGTCAGGATACTTGTAAAATAATATTAGTTGTAAACAACAATATTGCATCTTTTCCAACAGAATTGAGATGTCTGAATCTTTAATGTCTAATATTAGGGTCAAATCCAAATTTGAAAGAGGTTCCTGAAGGCTTTCTACACAGCCTCACATCTCTCAGGGTTCTTGATTTGTCCAACATGCAAATAAAATTGTTGCCAAAATCAGTGGAACTACTCATACATCTTGAGTTTCTGGCATTGAGGGAGACTAATATCCAACATCTACAACAAAATATACATCATCTTTCTAGCCTTCAATTTCTGCATCTTACCCATTGTCAACAACTAAAGTCGTTTCCATCTACCATCGGCTATCTGAAAAATCTCAAACATCTCTATTTAAGGGGTTGCAACAGGTTAACAGTGATTCTCTCTGATTTCCATCAACTCACTTCATTGCAAAGGTTGGAACTGGGGAAGAGTGAATGCACATTAGGAGTGAAGGGCCTTGCAAATTTTTGAAATTTGAGGGATCTAGATGTCACAGTGCAAGTTGGAAGTACAATGGGTACAATGGGAACATGGTTGGAGATGAGAAATTTAAGATTAATCTACAAAAACAATGTTGTGGTTTATGATTGGGAGGATATTCTTCTAGACGACATAGAAAATATGAAGAAGCTTAAGAGATGCATTCTGGAGGATTACAAGGGGAAAATCCTGCCTAAATGCATTTGTGAGTTTCAACATTTGGAAAGGTTCACTTTGTACGAGTGTCCCAAACTAGAGGAGCTTCCCGCGTTGGAAAGATTGCCCAATTTAAGGTCACTATCGATAGAATGGTGTAATTTGTTGAAATACTCGTGAATAGGGAGTTGGGGAAGGGCAACGGGATTTCCAAAGTTGGAGACATTGTCTCTCCAATATTTGGAAAAATTTGAGAGTATGGCAGGGCCACATGGTTGTTTTTGGAATGAACAAACAATTCCCCAACTAAGAGTGTTGACAGTTAATTCTTGCAGATCTTTAAGGAGATTTCCCATGGGAATGCAAAAGCTTCCCAACTTAGGAGAGTGGTGGGATGAAATCATTTGGGAAGATCAGAACATGAAAAGCTACCTTCAAAAATTATTTGAAGAATATTTTAGGATAGAACCTTCGACTATTGAAGCGGTTGACCAAGCCTGCGATGATCTAGCTTTATCTTTATGTTAAATTATTACGCCGAAAGGCGTACACTTATTGGCAATGGGCACATTTATTAGATTTTTAGTTCTTAATACATTTTCTATGGACAAGATTAAATATGCCTAGAATATTTTTAGTTGTCACAATAAATGAATGGCTTTGATTTCATCCATTAACTTTCGAACCGTTATAAAGACATCCATTTATATGTTTACTTTTTTACATTTACCTAATCGTGTTTAAAAATTACTATGTTCACTAACTTATTGCCACGTCTACCTGATTAGAAAATAATAAAGTATTCACACAAAGTGGTAAGATCTTGGCATTTCATGTTTTTGCTAGCTGATGTTTGGTGGTCGCGTTTCTGTGGCGTTTTTTATGGCCACCTTTATGTGCAATCGGTTCGGGGATTTAAACATGATTAGTCCAGAAAAAAACCATGAGAGAGAAGTTGTTGATGACTTAGTTATATTCCTCCATTCGGAATTGAGTTTTGATTCCCGCTCTCGTTCTCGTAGTCCAGCCAATATCCATGAGAAAGAAGTTATTGATGGATCAATTTCATTTGTGGGCTATAGCCCTTTTCCTCAGAAAAAGAAGTTATTCACATTGTGAGATGTTGACATTTATGAAGAAGATGTTGGGAATAGGCCAGAGGATGTGGAGCCTTCGAAGCCAATGTGTGGTTCAGCGGATGACCAAGATGCATAAATAGTTCGAATTATATTTGTAATGAAAACAATTGATTTATTTCTTGAATTTAGATCTGATGTTCTATTTCCATTCAAGCAGCTTTCATTTACTGTGATCATTGTAGTGAGATCGCTCAGAAACATTACATGCACTTGAACTTGAATTTGATCTTGATGTTGACAGTTAAAAATATAGTAATATGGCAAAATGGATAGATAATTAATAAGGCAACATTTATATAGATAACCTAAAGGTTGTGTATTTATACAGTGGAAGGCATAGTTCATGCCTCCTCTGAGCGTAGATAGTTGTCCTGTACAGGATCAGGAGTGCATTCACATTAAAATAGGCGAATTAGTGTTTGTTTGTAAATGAAATAGGCGAATTACGGTTTGTTTGAAAATGAAATATTCCTTTCGGCGTTAATCAACCACATAATTGTGGTTGTGCTAGTATATATATGTTTAGGATTTTTCTGCATGGTAAAGATATGGCTTCACAAGAGAAAATGCACGATTTTTGTGTGCCGTTAATGGTTTCTGGGTGTAATAACACATATTTTTGTCCAGTGTTCTTGAATTAGTTTTACTCCCTCAAATCATCATTACCATTCCGTTTTAACATTTAATGCACAATTCGTCCCACAATTAGCCACTTCCCTTTGGATTATTGGGAATAGATTCTGGTCCATAAGGGTTTTACACTAATTAAATAGTAATCTCTTCTTTGTGCATATGTCATTTTCAATGTTATGTTTCTATCTCATTTTATTGAGTTTTATTGTTTTTGCTTCTTATATCTTTTTATGTTTCTTATCACTTTAAATCTATTTTAATTAGAGATTTATCAGTTATAAAATTAAATTTCTCTAATTGCAAAACTTTTTTAGAGTGTAAAATTGAAGGAAAGGTTCGCACTTTGAGGAATTTGATCTCTTTAGATGCTTGATAGTTTGGAGTTCAAAAGGATCTAGGATGGTTAGAGTTGTGGATTGCGGCCTGGAAATTTTAAATATCACATTATGTGTGTGTATTTTAGATGAATTTGATCTTTGAAATTTACTAAGCATCAAAATACAATCAAGAAGGAAAATTTTAAAAATATCATCCTTATGTATATGTTTTAGATGAATTTCATATTTTATATTTACGAAGCATCATCTATATAATGTACACAGTACTATCAAGTGACGTCAAGAATAAGGTGAATAATAAGAAATTAATGAGATGGATATAATAAATAAGAGATAGGCTACAAGTGATCTTGATCTCACTTTATTTTGTATCCACACTTGCTAGCTTTCCATGTTTTCATATGGATCATATGAGAAAAAAAAAGAGATGATTCCAAAGACTATTCAAATATTTAAATATAAGATATTGCATAGAGGTTCATACCCTACTCCTTTTTTAGCTCTTCAATATTAATAGTTTCTTTGTCCTACTACATATGTTACTCATAATTCTCTTTACATTTTGTTGGATATTCTTGGTTTTAATGCATTGTATATGTCAATGCATTCTATATTTTTTAACATTATATATAATAATAATAAATACATGATGAATAGTAACAATGGTTTTGCTATAGTAATACTAAGACACAAGCCACATGGAGGTGGACTTTAAGTTATAACTAAGAACCTATTTCACAACATCATAATATGAATTTTTAAATTCGTTGTGCTATTGAAATTGATAAACAAGATCAATTTTCTCTATATAATTTTTGAAATCAATGCACTTAATCTTTTTCATTGTATCAATATTGAAATCAATACACCCTTTTTTTTTGCATTATAGAATAGAGAAAATCAGTGCAACTACTTGATTGCTCTTAGGCATATTTCACACCTAGCATATATTATATTGCTATTACTAAAATCAATGGATTAACAATTTCCTTTTTCTTTATAAAATGTTAATTCTTAAAACTTAGTGACTAATTGATAATCCATAACTTCTTGTAAATAGAAGTAAAATTACCAACACATGTTTTTATTTTGTTGACTTAATTTGCTTATTTTATTAATAAATGAATGCAAATCCTACATAATGAAAGATATTTTTCTCGAATAAGAAAATATGGTTTATTTCTTTATTTTTTATGCATTTTAATTTTATCATTCACTAGACCAAGACAATATAAGTTTAGTAATTACAATTTCCAATGGATTAAACCATAATTCTAGAGGCTTTTTGTATTTCTTAATTACAATTCCCATGGAAACAAAAATTAAAATCCTAATGTAAGGTTAAGTGGTTAAGTTACAATTTTAGTCACTTTAACTTAGCACACTAATTGTATCTTCCTTTTTTGGATTATAATTTATAATATGTAGTTATGAGTGAATTAAATTATCTTTAATGTAATGGTATAATTATTCACTTTTATAGAATATCATAATTACAATTTCCAATGGAGTAATCATAATACCTAAAGGTGTATGTATTTCATAATTACAATTTCCAATGAAAAAAACCTTGAAGAATCACAATTCTTAATGCAAAGTTAAGGTTTAAATGGGGCAAAAATCATTGTCGTGCAAATGCGTAGACACTACACTGTAGCCCTCATCCACCAATTAAAAATGCAAAGGCAAGGTCAAGGAAACCACCATGAATAAGAGAGACCACTGCATGCAAGATGCCATCAAACCATTCATGCACCATCGAGCCAAGAAACAAACTCTAATCCAGAGAAATATATGTTTTCAATAATCTTATATGATCTTATATGTTTTCAATAATTGATTTGGATCTTGAAAATCACATTTCCAACAAGTATCTCTTAGAAACAAATGAGAATGGGTTTGCAAAGATTTCTATGATACCATGAAAATATTTAAAAGAATATCCCATGAACAAAAAACTACTGCAAAACCAAAAGAAAACCTTCTACAAGAGAGAATACATTTGATCTATTAGATATGTTGTGAATACAATAAAATATAATGTATCATATATATAACAATAGAAGAGACCCAACATTAGCAAAGTGATAGTTATCATAGTTGGGAAGATAAGGATGCCTATATAAGATTACAACTAACAAAAGTTGGTTGTGATGGAAAATAACACTAAAAATACATGTGTGTGTGTGTGGAAAAAATTACTAACAATACATGTGTGTGTGTGGAAATAAACACTAAGAATGTGTGTTTTTGTGTGTGTGCGTGTGTGTGTGTGTGTGTGTGTGGGCGCGCGTACGCACACACATGCATACACACTTAAAGAATAGGAAAAGTGTATCCACAACACTCATAAGAACAAAGGAAATCTACACATTAAACTTTCAATATATACAAATATGGAATAGCTTAAACATTTTATGTTCCCATAGAATATGAAACACCACCTTATTTAAAATAAAAGAAAATAAAAAACCAAGTCAAAGTATGATCTAGTTGTACTATTTTTAATTATGGTCCCTTTATAGCTAACATCCATTCAATAAATGCTCCCACACAACCAAAAACTACAAATACATCTAATTATCAATGGAGACATTACCAACAAAAGTGAACAATATGCATGTACTCCTCTAGTTAGAACCCATATATGTGATCCCGATAGGATTTCCATATTTTTCATCGGTGGAAGATAAGATATACAATTTGTCCATGACTACAAACCTAACCTAATCAAAACCTTTGGTCACCCAAAATGTTCTCATTCTTCATAGAAGATTGTAATTACCTTTCTAAATATGCATTGTTGATTCCTATCATTCTTCATTCTTTGATCTTCCTAAAGAAGGCTTCTTATTATTGTAGGTCTTGTTACCCCCTCACGGTTAACAACTTTTTGGATACCCTATCAAGGGTGTCATCTTCCTCCATGCATGAGGTGTTAAGCTCATCTTTGCCTGATCTAGACATAGTTCCTCATGATCTCCATGAGATATGTGATCATGCTGGCTTAGTTGTGGTGTAGCTCATTTTCATCCCCGCTCCTCAGATGAATGATGCATTGTGGTATGGTATGGTATGATTTTACTTTTCTTCATTTAAAATTCCATGCATCAATACCTATTTGGACATCATGATATAAATTATGAGCTCATTGTAAAGCAGTAAACACCTAACCATTATCTAGTGGCATTTCATAACATTACATGGTTTTATTACTTGCCTTGTAGTACTTTAAACAAAGTTGCAAATTAATGAGAACTGTGACCTCAAAACGAGAACTCTAGCCCTTAAAACCCATATTTTTGCATAAAAAACATGAAAATCAACCCCCAAATAAAAAAGTGGTGCTACTAGTAGCACCCTTTTTTGTAACTAGGTCAAAATTACAAAATTTTCCAAGCATGGGCTTACAAGATCAAATGGTTTCTCATAAAAAATTTAAAATCAACCCTCAAATCAAAAAGTGGTGTTACCGGTAGCACCATTTTTTCTAACTGGGTCAAAATTACAATTGTTTTCAAGCATGGCCTTAAAACATAAAATAGTTGCTTAGAAAAACCTTAAAATCAACACCTAAATAAAAAAGTGATGCTACCTAAAGAAAAGAAAAAATAGAAATGTTAAAATTGCAGCTAATTACGACTGAATTGAAATTGTGGCCTTGACAACAAATCCCTGTGCAAATAAAAAACCTAAAATTGGATCTTAAATGGTCACTTGAAAATTTATTTACTAATTATTTTTTAATTTACATTAAAAAATAAATACCTCGGATGAGGTGACAGATGGCACACAATTGTCAATAGTTGTGGAGAATACAAGGGTAATTAAGGCCCCTCTCCACCACCCTCCTCCCTTGTCCATTCATTATTCCTAGCATTTATTTCGATCAAGGCTCAGTGTGCTAGGTCTTAATGGAGACTCAGGTTCGACTCCTTGGCACTGGTACGATACAAAAAATGCCCATTAATCAAGCACTCATGGAAACCAGAGCCATAAAATCTTCTTTCCTCCTGCTAATTTCATCCTGCAGGGGGTATTATTTCTGGCATTTGGCTTCAGTTCACCATCTCATTCTTCTTTCTATGCTTCACGCCTTAGTAGTTCATCCTGCGTCTCTTGCTTGCATCTCGGGCCACCCCACTATCAATTTCATTCCCCCTGCATTTTTCCTAGCCATGCCTTGTGAGAGAGGTAATTCACGGTGCAGGACAACCTATTACAACTAGTTCGGAAAACACAAACGTCTAGGACCAACCTCTCTCCCTCTCATCCCAAGTGGTAGATCAGACCGCTCAACCCACTCTGATTAGAATTGGTATGAAGCGGATCAACTAGAGCCCCGCTCATCAAACACAAAGGATCTCCACGGAGGTTGTCCGATGGAAGAGGAGATTCCTCCCAACTGGGAGGAAATTTTACCAAATTTTTTGAAGACCACCTCAGAACAATGGACGACCACATGAACTATTTCCCCTTTGATTTTTTTGGAGCCAGCCGAGATAGGATGCATGGTTGAAGAGGAAGTCCCTCTTCAAAAGGACCCTGGTAAGAATTATGTCGCTACTAAGGATGAGGAACCTGGAATAAACTCGGATGAATGCTGGAATGAAGAAGACATAAAATATCATGCTCACCCGACTCCCAACTCTTGCAAGCTCACAAAATACCACTTGGTCTAAATCTTCGAGATGCGCAAGGATTTGGCAGAGCAACTGCATAACCATCACACCCTCAACAAGCGCTTGGATGTCTTGTATGACTCTGTGTAAAGTGAGCTTGTGAAAATTCAATGCCCGACTTGCTACCAACCAATTTCCTTCAAATTTCGTCAAGATGGATGCCCGGCTTCGCCTCATGTCTAGCCCCCTTACTGTTTTTTTCTCTGGTTTTAGTGTTAAGTCTTTTGTGAAATTCAAACTCTTATTCTGGTTCATTAGTTAGTTGGGGCACTCAATCTACCATCTGTTCTGGTTTCCACTCTTGTGGTAGAACAGGTGGCAAGTCCTCATGTTTTCTAAGACAAATGTCTTATTTTGGTCTTTGAACAATATTGCTCATGCATTTTGGTTTCCACTACTGTTTTAGAACAAGTGGCATGCTCTAATGTATACTCAGACATGTGTAATTTTTGTTATCTCAAGTTAATACAATACTTTTTATTTACAAAAAAAAAACATTAAAAAATAAATAAAGAGACATGAGAAAATCTTCACAATTTTTTTTAATGAAGAAAAAAACACATTAAAAAAATATATATTCAAAACTCTAATTAAAAAAATGACAACAAAACAAAACAAACAAACAAACTAAAAAAATTGGAAAACAAAATAAACTAAAAAGAAATGAAAACAATTTAAAATTTCCCCCAAAACAATAATTAAAAAATTAAAAAACAACAACAACAAAACAAAACAAACTAAAAAAGGTGGAAAACAAAATAAACTAAAAAGAAATAGAAATGAAAACAATTTTAAATTTTCCCCCAAAACAATAATTAAAAAATAAAATTGGAAAAAAAATAATAATAAATCCTTGAAACTTAAAAACAAAAAGAAAAAAAACTAAAATAGAAACAAAATTCAAAAAAAAATCTAAAATACAAAAAATTGTTTAACTTAAAAAAAAAAATTAAATTAAAATTGAAATACTGAATTTCATTGAATTTTTTAAAAATTAAAAACTATATGTGTGTGTGTGTGTGTGTGTGTGTGTGATGATGATGATGATGATTAACGTCCACTAAGACCAAATTGGTCTATCAGACCTTAAGAGGGTAAGTGATTACTTGTGATTCTTTAGAATTTTGTTTATGTGTTTGAAAAGCATTAAGATAAGCTTTTCAAGATCACCATACTTTTGTTGAGTAAAGAGGTTAGGAAGGTTGGTAGTGTGATAAATATTTTTAAAATGAGATCTAATATGGGTATAGGCTCGACAATCTAAGAGAAAGTGTTTTTCATCTTCAACCTTCTTAGAGTCACAAAGGTGACACACTCTTTCATCCCATGGCGTTTTAGGAATTGACCAACGCTCAGTTTCACTATGGAGCTCATGATAATTTGTTCTTATCTTAACAATGCTTATTATTTTCTTTACACTTGGAAAAACAGATAGATAATTTTGATCTTCTAGATTAGGGTTGATTACGTATTTATAATAACTTAATTTTATTTTTTCCTCTAACTCTTTATCACACCACATTTTTTCCTTAAATTTTGATTTGACATTTTTTTTAATAGTATCTTTATTTTGCAAATTGGTTTCTTCCATGATTCCCCAATAGTTTATCCAAGACTGGGTGTCTTTATGCCATCTTCACTTGAGTCGATGGTGGTTATGACTTGATTTTGAAGAAATTTTAGGTAGACACTTGTCTTCCATGTTGTTTAACTTGTTCTTATACATTAGGTATCTAGTCATAGCCATGCTCTCAATAGGGGAGAGGCTTGTTTCTAAGAGGAGGATGAGATAGGGCATATTTCATTTAATTTTGAGATTATAGATAATAAAATTCTTTTTTATTTGATCTATCTTTCTCTAGGATTCACGAGAGATACTACAACCCCAAACTTCACAATCATAAAGAATAATAAGTGTAACAAGATTCTCAAAGAGGAGTTTCTTCTTATCCCAACTCCAAAGATCAACTGATTTACAATTTTTTTCAAGCCCATAATAATCTTTCCATCCCCCAATAATCCTTTTCTCAATGCTATAACTCCAATTGAGTTTGTGGTGAATATCAATTCCAAGATATTTATATGAAGTCACTTCCTCAAAGTTGTTGTTTTCATATACAAAGGTATCATAACGAATCTTATTGGATTTAATAATCATGACCTTAGTCTTATCAGTATTAATAGTCATACCCGTATTGGAGCAAAAATCCTTG
>CBVK0100179630.1:0-19767 GCA_900067695.1 Picea abies
TATTGGAGCAAAAATCCTTGAGGATTCTTAGTTGGTTTTCAAGATCATGGGGACTCCTTTCCGTAAGAACGATAGCATCGGCATAAAAAAGAAGATAGATGACTATACGAGTGAGAGTAGGGTCGACACAACCTACTTTTCCCAAACATTCTTCTAACTTGTCAATGTATGTGCCAAAAAGGGTAGGGGACAAGGGGCATCCTTGTTTGACTCTGATATTGCAGTTAATCTCTTTTGACCAGCCCTCAATGTTTTTAAACTTAGCAATAATGTTATCGTACATCCTTAGTGCAACAACCCTCAAATTGAGAAGCACTTTTATCTCTTCTAACCTATTCCAAAGGTTTTTCCTAGGAACCATGTAAAAATCTTTTCTAAAGTCAACAAAAGAACCAAAAAGATTGGTTTTAATATTGTGAAACTCCTTTGCAATGATCCTAAAGGTAACAAGATGGTCCACAGTTGAATGATATCTCCTAAACCTAGCCTAACTTTTATCTCTTTTACCGTGACTTTCTATCCAAAGGCTAATCTTATTTTCCAAAATAATTCCATAAAGCTTGCTAAAATCGAGCTAATCATAATGGTCCTATAATTAGAGGGAATGTTTCTATCCCCATTTTAAAAATAGGAACAATGAGGCTTTGCATCTAGGGTTTAGGGAAGCCCTTCTTGACTGCTAAATTGAAGAGCTTGTGTATGTGATGGATAAGGATTGGCCCTCCGATTTTAAATTTTTTTATCTTGGTAGCCTTCAATGTCCTTAGCTTTCCCATTTCTGAGTTGCTTAACCCCGAATTCTATGTCATCTAAAGAATAAACTTCTTCCTTTGTAGGGACAATAGGAATGGTTTCCATGGCATTATGGACCTCGTAAATAATTTTAAGGTAGGAATTCCAGTCCCTTAACAGAATCCTATTATTTTCTTTAGTATTGCATTTTATAATTTAGCTTCAAAACTTCTTAGGATCCAACTTGTATAGTTGTGAAAATTGCTCTTGCCTTTTATTGATACAATATATTTTTTTCCTTTTAATCAGGGCTTTGTACGTATTGATCTTATCGAGTTTTAAGGGCTCATTAGAAGTATCCCCAATGGATTTCCTAGCAATTTTACATTCTTTATCATACCAAGGGTTGGTCGTTCTATTATTCTTTTTATAGGACACCTCGAAAGATAACTTGTTAATAGAAATGGAAAGGGTAGTTGTAAAATTATGATAGAATTATTCAATGTTGTCCTTATAAGTTAGGAGGTTTAATTTACTATTTAAATCCTTTAAGAAAATGTCAACTTTACTTTTGTTAAAGCGTAAATTCCTTTGATTATCATAATTCTCTTCAATGGTGATCCTATGCATGGTAAATTTTAGAGTTAGGGTTAAAGGTTTATGATCAAAGTTAGGCTCATGGTCATTTAAAAGATCAAAAGTTGTTATTTGGTTGGAAATGGGGATATCATATATCACATAATCTACAACACTACTAATTAGCCCTTGAATACAGGTCATCTGGTTGGATTTTGGCCACTTCATTACTCCATTGAAAATTATTAGGTCTTGAGAGTTGCAGAGCTTGACCAACTCAATACCAAACAAATTCTCAATTAGGGCTTCAAAGCTTCTTTTGTAGCTATTAGATAAAACAAGGTCCTCATCTAGACATAAAGGATTATGGTTGGAGTCATTACTTAAAAGAGTAGCTTGTTTAGTTGCAGTCCTAGCATTAAAGTCTCCTAGCAGGAGGATATTACCCTCATTTTTCAAATTATAAATATCTTGTTCTAAATTATTATAGGGACTATTTTTATCTAGATTATTTTTCATATAAATAGTAGAATTAATAGGTGCAAAATAACAAATTGTTATAACATCTTCTTAGCATTAGTGTCTGAAATTTCTATTCAAATGTATTGATTAAGAGGGTCAATCTTATGAAGTTGAATGTGAGGAGAAATGTTCTTTCTAATATAACAAGCTATGCCTCCTATACCTCTACGGTGGGCTTTTTTGTTCCATGTCGACCACAATACAAATCCTTCCATGTTAGGGAACTTAGACTCCTCATGCTCCCAAGTTTCAGCTAGACAGATAATACTAATATCACTCAGGATCCAACTTATCATAGGACCTTTGTGCCATTGAAATCCACGACAATTCCAAAAAAGGATCCCGAGTGTCCCAAATTCCTATTTATTATTATCCTTCTGGTCTCTATCCCTAACAATAGCTTTTCGATTTATAATTATTTCCCATTTTCCTTCCTTCCTGGCTTCTTTTACCTTTTGAACTTCCTTCCTTAATTCAGCGTGGTATTTGGGAATGAGGTCTTCATTTATAAATATTCCGAACCCTTTTAAGCTCGGAGATTTACTAAGTATGCTATATTTATGGTCACTACAACTTACTTTGACATAGATCAACCTATCTTTGTGATCAATTATCTTTCCTAGCCTCTTTGCTTCTATGAGGTAAGTTGTATCAATTTGTGATTTATTTTTTAATTCTTCTTTTACTATTGCTAGCATATCCTCCTCTCGTTGTTCTTTTATACCAAAAATATGAGGTTCAAGGCTATTTTGTTACTCTCATGGACAAGTTCGATTAGCTTCTTCATTTCCTCTTTGATGGGTTTGATATCCAATTTGTTTTCCATATTACTGAGGGTCAAATTGTTGGTTAATCCTATCTCTCAAGTTGCGATTTTCTTCAACCCCTCCTTCTTGGGTTGATTGTTTATGTTTTTTCTATTTCTTGAATTTTATCCTTCATTGTCTGCAATTCACTCTTGAACCCTAAGAATCTATCCTCTCTATTTGAGTTTGAATGGTATCTTTAATTTTTTTATCAATCATTGCCACTAGCTCTATTTGGAGTTTTACGTCTCTTTCTTCACTCCTTTTTTCTAATGTTTTTAACTCTATTTGAATTTTGGCATCTCTCTCTTCTCTTCTTTTTTCTAGTGATTCCATATAATCGTAAATGAGGGTGATTTTGGGGGGCCTCCCCTGGTTACACAGAGTTTTTGGGATAGGAATAGGAGGTGGAGTACTCATATTGAAAAGAAGAGAAAAACGATGTGACAATTATTATTATGGATTGACTTTATCTCTCAAATCAACTTTTACTTATGAAACTTAAAATAAATAAAAAATATATTTAAATCTCTTTAAGTAAAATTAAAATTGAATAAAAGTAAAAATTGATTGGCCTCATTTCAAATGTCCAATTGCTCAACCCATTGAAGAAGCCAAAAATAATTTCCTAAAACAACAATGAAGTCCAGAGAAACTACAAAGATTATTCTTTGTAGAAAAGGTAAAAACCAAAGAGAAGTATTATTCTAGTTCAATACCCAAGATATAGAATCTAAAAAAAAGAAGAGAAGTATTATTCCTGTTCAAAACCGTAGAGATATAATTTCAAAACCGTAAAAAAGTATATTCTCATTCAAAACCAAATATATATATATATATATATATATATATATATATATATATATATATATATATATATATAATTTTTTTTAATTTTTAATTTTTATTTTTTATGAATTTTTTTCATTTATTATTCTCGTTCAAAACCCAAGATAAATAATCTTAAAAAAAACCAGAAAAATATTATTCCAAAAAGATATAATTTCAAAACCATAAAGAAATAGTATTTCCATTCAAAACCATGAATATATATATATATATATATATATATATATATATAGTTACATATAATATAATTTTTAAATTTATTTATTTTTTAATGAAGTTTTTTCATTTTAATTTTATTTTTTAAGTTTTTAATATAAATTTTAATATTTTTTTATTGTAATTTTAACGTTTTAAAGTAATTTTGTTAAGTTTTTAAAAAAATATATTAAACTTTTGATGTTTGGTTTTTCAATTTGGTTTATATATATATATTTCACTTTTTAAAAATATTTTTTTTGGCCATAATTAATTTTTTTACCTTTTCTAATAAAAAAGTTATCACATTTGTTTTTAATCTTTATTTTAATATAAATTTTTTTTTAAAATAGATGAAAAAGCATCATTAAAAAAAAAAAAACAATTTGAAAATAGATGAAAAAATAAAGATAAAAAAAATTATTGTGGATACATTGTGGATAAGAAGATTTAAAATATCAAAAAACAACCTAAAAATGTGACCCCCCAAAAAACTAGATCTGTAGAGTTCTCATTAAGTTGGTAACTATGTTTTTAGGAAACATTTTTTCTATTAGAAGTGTGTCATTTCTTGCGTCAATCATCATAGGCATATTAACCTAAATAATAAACAATGGATACAAACAAGCTATATCTACATGTTCCTAGAGGCCTATAAAGCAAGTAGGCTATCTTCTTGGTTTTTATAATTTCTTAATAGAATTGTCATCCCTCAACAAAGGCCTCAAGATTTACTACAATTTCTTATTTTCTAACAAAATCTACAATAAAGATTATAAATGTGCTTGAAAGTTTAAATGATGTTAGCTTCCATTGTCAAACATGATTGTCTTGATATACTTAAGATATAAATTGAAAATGGAATCGTTACTCCTCAAGCATCATATGGATACATGGAACAAATCTCTTTTATATGAGTGTCCACAAAACTCTTTAATTCTCACATTGTGTATGAAGCTTTATATTGTCATTTTTAATGCTTTGAAACTTTTATAAAGCATTTTTAATGAAATTTATTTATTTTTAATGTACATATAACTCATTTATATTTGAAACTAAAAGGACTTCCTATTATTAGTTTCTTTAAAAGTACAATTTATTTATTTTTGGTCGCTTAATTTTTAATGTTATATATTTTTTTGAAGTGTATACCCAATTTACTATTATCAATTAAAGTGCCACTACTTTTACAACTTTTCATCATAAAAGGGTTGGATAAATATATACCCTTCAACTTGAAATTAATAGTAGCACTTTGACTTTGACTACTATTGTGGGACACATATAGTTTCCTAGTTTGCTAGGATCTATAGTTTCCCATCTTGTTTGGATATATATTTTCCACATGCTCATATAGTTTTATCTGCACAATTGGTTAATTTTTTTAGGCTCTAGTTAAATTTAAGTATAATTTTTGTTTACCAAACTTTTGCAAGTATGATGCCAGGTTTGGGATATGGAGTGTTACTCTGATGATGAGATGATTTTGGCCTTCTTTGCAGCGATGAAGGTTCATAAGTTAATTGAATACAAAGTGGGAGGATAGAAAACAACTTTAAGAATATGCATTATGTTGACTTGCTTACGTGAATCCTTCCTAACACTGGGGGGTTGATAACCCAGGGTTCATCCAAATTTGACCAAGAAAACCCCAAGGCATCGACATATTAATCTTCAATCAAATACTGAAGAAGGTCTTACTAGAGATGCCATGAAGGGATAAAACATACCAGGAAGCCACTTAGACTAGTATTCATACATTTCCATCACATTTCATTAAAAAACTAAAACATACACCATTAACACATTCATCCATTAGACTAAGAATATAAAAAACCATTGACCGAGAGAATTGTCACTTTATATAATTATCTTCATTAAATGGTAGAATGCATACATCAACAAACCCATAATGAAATAGGAATAATGCTCTACACTCTGATACATTATACAATTTGTGCATTACAATGCACCATGCACTCTCTGTTCATATTTAACACTACTCAATAGACTTCATTATAGATTATATATAGGACTGTTCTAGCCATAAAGAAAAATTTTACGAAGACTCATAACATCACTCATGCAAAACTTGAATTGACTTCTCTTCTATTGCAGGCCTCAGACTCTCTATTCTCTTCTTTTGTGACTCCCTTTTACTTCTCTTCTCTACTCTAGAATTTGTCTCTTTCTCCTTCGCTCCACACGCTCTAGTGATCATCAATTATGCATGCTTCTATCGCTCGCATGCAGTCCACATAACCTATTTGGAGCGTGGCAGTCTTAATAAACTTTCTATCTCACCATTTTCCCCATGATCTCCTATGCAATCTAGGTTCATTGTTCAAGAATATTCTCGAAGATATTCTTTTGACTCGACATGCATGCAATATCTTTCTAATCTTTTAGCGCTCATTACAAAAATTCGATTGGTGCACACACTTTATTCTATTTTTCACACAATTGTTGATGTGCATGAAAAACTAAAGTGCATGCACGATTGATTAGTGTGTGCGCGTAAACTTACCAAAAAATTTAGGTGCCAACCAACCTCCAACATTATTACTTGGCTCGTCCTCGAGCCAATGGCGTTGGTCATGCTGTAATAGAAGCAATGGATGGAACTGTTTTCATGAGTTCCTAGACAAACTCCTGGAATTGACTATTAGTTTTATCCAAAGTGGTGTGCAATTGCGAAATAAGATGGAACATCTGGTTTGTATCAACGATGATGGACTATGGAGCTTGAAGGTTAATGTGCTCCATTTTTCTGAGCATAGGGGTGGTCGTGACCTGTGTTACTACACGTTGTGTATAGAATATTTGGGCCTTGTCAACTGCTTCATTGGCTATCCCAGAGATAGTCTATTATTTCGCTCAAGCAACACTAATATCCCTTCTCTTGTTGGCTATAGTTGTCATCGCAGCTTAGTAGTTACCTAGGTGTAATGAAGTCAAGTCCTCTTCTGCAGGGAAATCTCTTTTTCAATAGCATGGATATGTTCATAAATGAGTTGATCTCCGATGGATTCTTGAGGTGATTCCAAAATGTAAATTTGTACTCAACTAATCCCAAAAAATATTTTAGTTGTGCCTGACTATTTTGGAGTGCTTCCTCAGCCATGGAAATATTCTATTGAAATTCAATATCATTTGGTGTAGACTACGGAAGGCTTGTGTGAAGCATGGGGTTCTACAACTACACTGCATAAAAGCTCTTTATGACTGCTTGAAGCCTTTGAAGTGCTTGTAAAGGTATTTGAGGTTAAATAGTTAAATGTAAGAACACAACCTTATTCCAAAATTCTTAAAAATTGTGTTGTTGAATATAAACACATAAACTCAACCTACTACCCACCTCAAACCCTTAAAATGGATGCAAACCCCAAAAGGTACTTAGAACTTGCGAAGGTAAAAGGAAAGAAGTACAATGAATGCGCATTCTTCTCATATTGTACTTTTTCTCCTTGCTTTGTTGTTAAAATTTGTGTACCTTTTCTACTTGCTTTGTTGTTAAAATTTTCTTACTGTACTCCAACAAATTTGTTTCCCACAACATAATTTCTCCCTACATGGAGGAGAAATATGTGGAAAATTGTTGATACAATCGATAAAGGTGTTTAGTGGAAAGACGATACCAGGTGGGTGCTCTAGTCTCTAAAATGCAAGAAAATTTTTAATAACAAAGAAGAAAGATGACATGAACATTACGTTGGGGTTTGTTAAATCTTCCAAGTACCCTTCAGGAAATATTTATGCCACATGCCTGGTTTCCATGAAGCAAACCAATGTCAACACCGCATATCCATAGATATGAAAACCATCAATCTCGGCCCTACCAATGATCAGACAATTATGTAATCTTTAAATCTTTTCGATAATGGATTTTGTGGGATTTTACAAGGAACAATATATTTGAATCTTCAAACAGGGAGATATGGATTTTGATGAAGAAGATAAATCACTGACATCCTCTCGTTCCATCAAAGCTCCAGTCATTAACCAGAGCAGAGAAATTGATAAGATTGTGAGGATGGTGCCCTCTGTTATTGTAGACCTTGGGTAATTTACTTCTCAATGCCTCCTGGAAGATGAGTGCATTCTGGTTCTAGAGCTTCCCAGGGCTGCTCAATCGGATGTCATCAATTCTCCCAGCTAAAAGGTGTGCATTCATAGATTGTGAAACATTATAAATCAGAAGTCTTGAATTAATGTTCCCAATCGATTCTTGCCTTAATTATCTTGGCCGAGATTAACAACTTTGGAGATTATATTATCTCAAATGAAGCGCCTCATTTTGATGTACCATAAGTATGGTAACTTGTCATAAAAATGAGGCGCTTCATTTGATACATGCCATTTTATTCTAAATTTAGTTTATTTTCATTTGGTTGATGTTATTATACTTTGTGTATTGTATTTAGTAAGAAGTTGTTATTTAGGTATTATTATAACTTATGTAACATATTTTAATGTTGAGATTTTTTTAATGATATATGTATTTTAAGAAGATTCAGAGAGACCATGAGATTGACATTCCAAAGTCAATACTGTGGTCTTTGTGAATCTTCGAAAATAAATTTCCTCATAAAAATTTTATTTTTCATATTTATTTTAATTATGCTAAAGTTATTGTGAATAATTTGATATGTATAAAATATTGAAGATATATAATTGATAAAATAATGTTAACATATATTAATTTTGAGATGTATATCTCAATTGCATTAACACAAATTTAAATCCATTTTAAATTGGAATTTATTTTGAGCTTGAGAGGGATAGATCCTTTGTAGCACCTGGTACATTTTTATATTCAATGGTACATTTCTATATTCCATGCAGTAGCCTATTTGCAAGTTTAGAATAGAATAAATATAGGTGTTTTTCCTGAACTTTGCCTTGCTTCAAGGTTACCAAGGAGGGCAACATAGGTCTCTAGAAGGTACTACAGAATGTGGTAGATGTTATCTATGTCTAGCACCAAGCCCGTGATCTTATTTCCCTTGATGAGATCTTTGTTCTTCTCCATGGCACCCAAGCCATAATTTTCCTCCCAGATGGATATAACACATGAAATGTTCCATACCATGCCTAGTTTCTCTTTCGAACCATTGTTTTATTTCTCGGAGAAACTCACGAGAAAGAAAGAAGGTGAAACTTCATGAGATGGTTGGGAGGGACATAGATATCCTTGGAATCATTTCATTTTTCTAGATTAAAAGGTATGGTTGGTAAGTAGTGCTTGCATTCTCCACATCTGGGTTTAAATACCCAATGAAGCATGACCCGTTGTGATAAGGATGGAAGGATAGACACCCCCTTGAGTGGGACCCCCCTGATGGGTGTGTCTCTAGATGTCTCGATCCTTGCTAACTCATAAGTTTTCTACTAGGCATTGGCTTTCAAGTTGTTGACACTAGACTAGGGTTTATAATGGAAACCAACCATATTTGAAATAAGTAATCCCTGCGAGTTATCAATTCCCCTAGATCCAAAAAAATAAAAAATAGACGCTTCATTTGAAACATGCCAATTTATTCTAAATTTAGTTTATTTTCATTGGCTCAATGTTATTATACTTTGTGTATTGTATTTAGTTAGAAGTTATTATTTAAATATTGTTATAACTTATGTAACATATTTTAACGTTGAGATTTTTTTAATGATATATTTATTTTAATTATGTTAAAGTTATTGTGAATAATTTGATATGTATAAAATATGAAGATATAAAATTAATAAAATAATGCTAATATATATTATTTTTGAGATGTATCTCAAATGTATTAACAAAAATTTAAATCCATTCTAAACTCATGTTTATTATGAACTTGAGATGGATATATCCTTTGAAGCACCTGGTATGTTTCTATATTTCATGGTATGTTTTTATACTTTATGTAGTAATCTTTTTTCAAGTTTAGAGTTTAGAATAGAATAAATATAGGATTTTTTCCTTAACTTTAACTTTTTCTTGCTTCATGGTTACCAATGAGGGAAACATAAGTCTCTGGAAGGTACTCCAGAAAGTGGTAGATGTTATCTATATCTAGCACCAAGGCCATGATCTTATTTCCCTTGATGAGACATTTTTTCTTCACCATGGAACCCAAGCCATATTTTTCCTTCAAGATGGATATAACACAGGAAATGTGCCATACCATGTCTAGTTGCTCTTTCAAACCATTTTTTTATTACCCAGAAAAAATCACGAGAAAGAAAGAAGGTGAAACTTCATGAGATGGTTGGGAAGGACATAGATAGCCTTGGAATCATCTCATCTCTCTATATTACAAGGTATGCACCTAACTAATCCATCGTAAATTTAGAATGCATAATAGTATCTTTCACTAGTTAGGAAAGAGAAGGACCCATGGGGAGCCTTGAATTAACCATAAAGTTATGCATCCATAAAAAAGAGAAGTTATCTGACAAATCATGGTATAGTAGATTAAGGGATTGTTATTTGTATCTAAATGAATTGATATACATGTATATGCAACAACCAATTAAGTTATTTATTCATCCAAGGAATGCTAGAAAGGAATAAAAAACACACTAGAGTGAAACCACTTGAGAAAGCACTTGAAATGGGATGGTTCAATTCAATCTTTCTTTGGCTTAGAGGACATGTGTAAAGGTAAACAAAGAAAACAAAAAAGAGGTACACACATTTCATCATATCCATTGCCACTTCGCACATTAATCATTCTCTACAAATTCTCTTTAAACTCTATCAATAAATATCATACCATGAACATGTTATTAGTGTTGAACTTCAATATGGTTGGTAGTCACGAGTGAATAATTTTGTTAGCGTGGTGTCTATTTTAATGTAAGCATAAGGGTGTTGAATATTTTCATTATAATTACTTTCCATAAACACAATTTTCTATAAAACTTTAGATTTTCATTGACTAAACATAATCGTTTGAAAGAATTGTATGCAATGAAAATAACTAAAACAAAACTCATCTTGAATTTGTATTGTGAATATGCCAAAACTAAAATTACTTCAACCCCATATGTTCAGTGGGAAAGAGATATGATGGAGGAATATCTTCTTCATTCATGATCTTACACCCTCCAAGAAAGCAATTGTATTTTTCATTCTAAGCCACCCTCTTATGTTCGTTGGCATACAATGTTCCTTTGTGTTCTTTCTCTTAAGATATATGTTCAAAGATGAAGTTGTATCTTAGTTGTATTTTTCTAAGTTTGTATTCTCAATGTACCATGCATGGCACCATCAGTTTAAAGTTTCATTGTCATTTTAGAGGCCACTTTTGACTTTCCAAACTTCAAGCTATGTATTAGAGACTTCTATTTCGATACAAGTAAATGTAGTTTTAGAAATTTTAGCAGTTAGTCTAGTCGAATATAGATACTTACCATGAAAATCATGTATGGATTGGGCAACATTTTGAAGTTGTTGGTTGAAGATGGAACTAACAATCCTTTGTCCCTTTTTTGGTCCTCATAGTTGACAAGGTCTACCTTGAGGATTATCAACATTTGCATGACTCTCTCTTCGAAGGTTGCTACACATTCAATAGAGCTTATGGTATAAATCTATGGGAATATGTAGGGAAAAATCCTCAACCCTCTCGTGAAGCTTGGCATGGCCATGCCAATCATTGCAAAGGTAATGTGTTGGGTGCAAAGGAGGTCGTTGTAGGTGCACCTTCAATATCAAGAGTTTAAAGTTTAGATGATAAAGGAATACATAACATAAAATGCTAGAAAATAATGTTAAATCAAGAGTAACATTAATCTCAAGCATTAAATGTTTATGCCAATTCTAAGTTGAAACATAGGGAACGATTAACGATTTGTTAAATTTGGCCTCACCTCAAAATAAGACCAAGTAAGAATAAAAATGATCTCAATAGTGGAGATAAATGTCTTATGTAAAAAAATTGTAAACACTTTTGAAAACTTGAGGTAAATGGTTGATATATGTTACTATGTATGTGTAAAGTGATGGAAAATATAGCAAGCCATTTTCTATAATTCCTAGTGTAAAAGGAAAGAACTAATAAAATTAAAACTATATTAATTTATAAAAGAAAATTGTCCTTTCCACATAAGAATTTGTACTATTGTCATTTTCTAGATAATTCACTCACAGCCTTAGGAAAACACCAAGTAAATGAAATGCCTAGTCTAATTATAAACACACTAGTATCCTTTCGTGTTCAATGAAACTATAATACTCGTTTAATCTCAAACAATTCCCATGTTTTGCATCACAAAAAATATATAATTAAAGTCTCATACAACCAACAAAAAAAATGAAGAGTAAGGTTAACACAATTATCCATTGCATATCAAAATGTTATCAATATAATATTACATATCTAGTAGCCATAATAACAAAAAAGAGATAACCAACTCAACATTGCAAAATCTTGGAATTGTTTTTCCAAGTATAATTCACATTTTCGTGTGCCTATAAAACCTATGAGTACAAATGCATACACATTCATGCTCGCTCTTTGTGGAAAACTCCATTGAACATCATGGAAAAAAATAAGAAATGTATTGCATTGGATTAATATTGTTTTGTTCGTATTAATTAATTCAAATAAAAATAAAAATATGAGAAAGTTGTATTGTAGTTAGTTTTTACCTTTGTTATTATTACAATACATATTTTTAAGTTATGAAAGAAACACTAACAACTACATTTCTCAAATAAATAAACAATAACAACAACATCTCTCAAATAAATAAACAATAATTGGCATTGTTATCATAAAAAAGATTGATGTACAAATCTTGGGAAATATTTAAAATTAAAAGATTTATGCAGGTCTGATGCAAAAAAGACTTTATTATTACTGTTTTTTTGGTATATGTTCCTTGTAATATTTATTTATTTAGAAGTTTGATATCAAATAATATCACTTATGAGGATGCCCTCAATGTGTAGAATAGTTGGTGATGAAGTGTACTGTTAAGGCACTCCATCATGTGAATTTATTGATTCAAAACCCTCGACTTACCTTATGTGTCGCGTGAAGGGAATCGTTGGCATGCCTAGAGGTTATAGTTGTAGTAGTTAGATAACACAACCCACTGTCACACAAGTACATGCCTGACTAATTGTTGATTACACTAGTCACAAAAAATATTGCTTATGAGGATTTCTTATGCAATGAGTAGGAGTCAAACATCAAAAATAATGAAAAACAACTAATGTTTCCACTGCATACTGCTCTATTGTAAATTCTTATATGGTGCATGAGAAATTGCTCTAGTTGGTCGTGAAAAGGAAACATGTGTTCTAGTTGGCCTTGAAAATGCAATACCTTCTCCAGAGAGCAGTGAAAATGCAACACATTTGCAGGTGGGTGGTGAAAGTGAAACACGTGCTCCAGTTGGCAGAGAGAATGTAACACATGTTCTTGTTTCCAGTGAAAATACAACTCCTCTAGATGGTGAAGAGAATATGACACCTATTCTCATTGGTGATGAAAATGCAACAACTATTCGAATTGGTGGGGTGATCTGAAAATCCACTGACTTGATTGCAAATTATAAACATGAATTAACTTAAATATAATGGCTTAATGAATTCTTTTAAAACTAAAATTGAATAAATGAAGAGAAATAACAAAGATAGAAGACACAAGCAAGTTGATAAGAGATTTCACCCATCCCGAGCTATGTCTCTAGGTCTGCTTCTAATGAGTGATCGCTCCATTAAAGATGTCAAATTCTTAATTACATCAAATGGGTCTCCAACCTACACAAAACTTGTCTTTTCCCTCTTTAGGAAGACTAGAACATGCTTGGAAACAACTTTCCCTTCTCTTTCTACACTCAAAAAGGTCTAAAAATGCTTATTCTCCAAATTACACAACAATGAAAAAACTTAAAAGTTAATCATGTTGAATCCTTTAAACATACCCTGCCCTAGCGCAATGGGAAAGTGCTTAGTTATAATAAAATATGTCGCATGGTCAAATTCGTGGCTGGCTAGATTTTATGGACTATAGAATATATGCAATTCAAAACTAAAGCACTTCAAATGCCATAATAACTAACAACAATGATGCATTGGTTAAATCATGAGGTTGTTTGTGCTGAGGTCATGGGGTCAAGCCTGCGAACCTCCACCTTTGGCATATTTTTATAACTATTACACCTTAAATAAATATTTGTGGCTATCCATATCAAGATCCACCTATATCCAGTTGGTTAGACCATTATCTTGTTGCGGTGATATCGAGGGTTCGATCCACTCACCTAATGGTTTTAGAGATGTTAAGGCCCTTTTGGACGAATCGAGCCTGCTACCTGGCGGCCCTTGATTGGCCCATGTGGTGATTTGTCCCCACATAGTCATTTTCCCATGTCAACCTGCCAATCAATTCCACGTCATCTTACAACATCAGTAGCCTGCCATGTCATCTTGTCACATCAACCTTCATACAACCCAATCAGACTGCCACGTCAACATCTGTATAGCCTAGTCAACCTTCCATGTCAGCATCCATACATCCCACTCAACCTACCATGTTAGAATATGTATGGTTGAGTTAGCATGCCATGTCAACATCTCTTCCATTCAGTCTGTAAGCCACATTAACATCCGTTCGATCCAGTCAGTAGGCCACATTAGCATCTATATTGCCACCTATCAGGTTGTACTGCCACGTGTCATTTTCATATTTCCACATGTCATGTACATACTACCACGTGTCACGTCTGTACTTCCACATGTGACGATCATACTTCCACGTGTCATCCTCTAGTGATGCCATGTGTCATCCTTGTCACCATTTTTGTCTATTTGGCCAAAACTTCAGAATGCCAAAACTTTCTAACACGATGTCTGTTGGAGCCCATTCAAGCTGCATTGGAAATATCTTGTCGATATCTTCAATATGGATACATTTTCATCATAATTTGAGAACATCAATTTTTTAGTCACAAGATATGCCTAGATCATGAGGGATAAAAAGAGAAAATATTTCAAGCTTAGTTTATGCTAGAGATCATTGGATGATATTGAGTTTCCATTTTTGCTTCTCCAAATTTACCTCTATTCTAAGCCTTACAACTAGAGCATACATTCGAGGTGCTTTGGATTTAGCACATCATTAAATTTTATGTAATTCAGGTAGTAATTGCACCCATAGTTGCATTATAATATGTTTAGACTAGTCAAATTAAGAAGTTATAGACAAGAACAAAAAGAGAAGGATTTTTTATATAGATTTATGTTCTCAACCTCTAGGTCCTTATTGAAGGGGCACACATTCCTCAGAATCAAATAGGGAAAATGAAGGTATAGATACGAGGGATTTCCTCCATTATGCTAGTGTCAACCATGACACATGTTAGTTAATGGGATGAAAAGTTGTTATCGAATCCAAGTTATAGTCAAGGTTGATGTTATTTTTTCTAGCAAGTTCTAGAGGTATTGGATTAGGGTTGGATAAATAGTGGGTAAGGAATCATTATCATGCTAGCAATCAAATTTCCATTGCTCATAAATCCCACCACTTCTATAACCTGCACCCTCAAAAGTAGAGATAGACCAGGTAACGAAAGTTGAGGGGAAGAAATCAAGGCCTTATGTGAGATCCAGTTCAATTAAATTTCTTCCACTAACAATCTTTTTATGACTAATATGTAATTCCATCCCAGGGTCACTTTATTCAAGAATTCCCTAGTAATGACTCATAAGAAATCATTGAGATGCCAACTAGTTAGCATCACACCTAGTCGAGCACATCTTGATACAATAAAGAAGAAGGAAGTTTACTACTTTTTGGAGAACATAATGTCTTTGTCTAACATAAAAGAATATTTGTAAATAAAAATATACACTTATCATGGTATATACTAAAAGCACCATTGGGAGAAGCTTATGCTTGAGAAGTGTAAGGCCTGTGCATACAGGGCCTCATAAAACATAAATATATTTACAGAATTTCTATCTTCTTTACTTCTATATTAATCACTTCTTTATTTAACAACATAATAAATTATGTTCCAACATAATGAAAAACAAACAACATAATAAATAAAAAGGAATAGCATGTTCATCATAATAATAATGAACAAAATGATCAACAACATAATAATAATGAACAACATGAACAACAACATAATAATAATGAACATCATGAACAACAACATAATAATAATGAACATCATGAACAATAGCATAATAATAATGATAATGAAATGTATTTACCTCAAACTGATGTTGAACTGAAGTTGGACTGAAGTTGATGACTCTTGCCCAAACTGATTAACCTCCCAGCTAGCTAGGAACAACCTGTCTGGCTCCCTAGCCCTAGGATTCCTTACGGTTTCCTGGCCCCCGAGCCCAAACTTCCCAGCAACACTTGCCCCTGTGAGATTCCTAAAGAAAGATGTAAGAAAAAACCAAAAACGGATGCAGCGCAGATACACAGTCCCCCAACTGCTTCCTCCCTTCTCCTTCCCTTCTCCAATTTTTCTCCTTTCCCTAAATTCAAAATATTCTCAGCCCAAAAAGATGATCCTTCCCGAGTCCTCTCCCCTTCCTTATCTTCCTTCTCCTCCCTTATCCAACCTCCTTCCCCTCATTAATCACTCAACCACCTTATCCCTCCCATAAATTGGTTCAACTACCAATAACAATCATATTATAATAAAGTCTTCAAAGAAAATCTTATTTTAATAATCCATGAAACTAATATTTATTAAACTAATACTTATTAAAGAATTAATTAGGGTTGTTACATACAACCACCCTTCAATAAACTTCATCCCGAAGTTAGGGTAATTTACAAAACAAGGGAAATGACACGAGTTCCATACATTCATATCCAATAAACAACAATATCAGTAAGTAAGAAAAATAAAACTCATACATACTAGTGTACATGTGCAAGAAATGCATGTGTAGCTAGAACATACAAGTCTTGTGCATGCACTAATGACAATAACTATCACACCTATAGTAATTCTTGTATGCATCCAATCCAATCACCAAGACTATTCATTTTATAAAAGATAATAAACCAATTAAATGTTTGCAAAATCCCTTAATTACAATAATCTAGCTAAATAATGTTTATTTAGACAACTATAGTTCAGTTAAGTAATTATGAATATACATATATACATATTTTCTTTTCAGAAGGGAAAACAATAAATTCCACTATAAGTTAAATCCCCATACCCTCACAACTATTTCTATTCATCCATCCTCCCTAACTTACTTCCATCTTCCATACCTATCCTTCCCATTCGGTACTATCTTGGAGCATCAACTATATTGACCTAAATCCAAATAGAACCCGTAAGCGGAAGTGCCACTATCTTGACCAAGCTTCCCCAATAGGAAATTGACAGTCATCATCACACATCTAGTGGAGCGTGAGCTAATACCATCCTCCCATGAATCCATGTTTCAGAGGATACATGGTGGGAAATGCCTCCACCCCTCTTAATAGGACTAGGGTCGACACCCTACCATGGAATATACAGTCGCACTATGTTACTAGGAATTTTGTCATCGTATATTCAGTTTAAGGCAGTCTCACCACCTGAAAAACCTGCATTGGTTCACATATCATAGAAATGCATTCAAGCCAACATAATTCACATGCAAAGATTCATACCATATTATTTCTCGGTCGGTGGTCATGACATCCACTTTTATTACCATAATCCTTTGGCTCTTTCATAGCCCATTGACCTACAGATTAGTCTATAACACAAACTCACACATATATATCCATTGTCATCATGTAAATGCATTCGAACATAATCTCAATTTGGTATCCATGTAACAACAACTTCAAATATCAAAATTTTCAGGTTAGAAATAGATCGCATAATATCCCCATAATTCAATTAACATTAACTGTTCATAGAATTTTCATTCACATAATAGACTGCATCATATCCATCATCATTCAAATAATTTTAGACATTCATAGAATTTACATTCACATAATAGATCGCATCATATATATCATCATTCAAATAATGTTAAACATTCATAGAATTTACATTCACGTAATAGATCACATCATATCCATCATCATTCAAATAACATTAAACATTCATAGAATTTACATTCACATAATAGATCACATCATATCCATCATCATTCAAATAACGTTAAACATTCATAGAACTTACATTCACATAATAGATCCCATCATATCCATCATCATTCAAATAAAGTTTAAACATCCATATAGGTTCATACGTCTTAAAAGTTCAAGTGTAACATTACTAGTTTCATAGTGAATAGGAAATAAAGGTGATTAGGCCCCACGTACTCCTAGTTGTCTAAGTCAAAAGGTGGCATTACATACACCCAACCTTCGAGAAACATACTCTCGAGGTGGTCAAAAACGTGAGGGATAATCTCGTCATAATGTCTCGGCATCCTCCCAAGTAGCAGATCTTGGACTATACTTGTCCCACTGGACCTTAACTTGGTCTACCAGACAGTTCCTGAGTTGTTGGACTCTACGGTCCAATATGCATAATGGTTCTACCATGAGGGTTCCCGTGTCCGATACCTACAATTCTTTCCAATTTATTTTATGTGATTCGTCAGCAACATAATGACATAGAATAGATACATGAAAAACATTATGAGTTTTATGCAAGTGGGGTGGCAGTACAAGACGATAGGCAATGGGTCCAATTTTCTCTTGGATTTTGAACGGTCCTATAAATAAAGGTGACAACTTTTTCCCCTTTCTAAACCTAATTGTACTCTTATTAGACCTGATACGAATAAAAACTTGATCTCCCACTTTATAACTTCGATCAGTCCTATGTGCATCAGCATAACTTTTCTGTCTATCATGTGCTTCCTTTAGTCTCTGCCTAATATGTATCACATGTTCCTCCATATCTTGAATCAATTCTGGCCCAACTATCACATGGTCTTCTAATATTTCCCAACTCAACGGTGCTCTGCATGGCCTTCCATATAGAGCTTCGTAGGGTGGCCTTCCAATGGAGCTATGAAAATTGTTATTGTAGGTGAACTCTACCAAAGGTAGATACTTCTTCCAATGGGTTTGATTATCCATAAAATACACCCTAAGCATGTCTTCCATGACTTGGTTTACTCTCTCAGTTTTCCCATCTGTTTCAAGATGATAAGTTGTGCTTGATTTCAACTGTGTCCCCAATGTTGACTGCAAACTTGTCCAAAACCTAGAAGTGAATCTGGAGTCCCTATATGAAATGAGCTTCTTGGGTATCTCGTGCAAATGGATGACCTCACTTACAAACATGAGTGCCACATCAGTGGCATCGTAAGTGTCTCTAACCCAAATAAAATGAGCACTCTTGGTCAACTTATCAACTATCACAAGAATGACATTGTTTCTATGAGATGTGAGTGGAAACCCCACAACAAAATCCATAGAAATGACTTCCCACTTGGACATAGGAACATCATGTAGTTGTAGGAGACCTCTCGGGTGATGGTGGTCGGATTTCACTTGTTGACACTCTAGGCACTTGGCGATGAAATTGACTATATCGCGCTTCATGCCTATCTAGAAGAAAAGATGTTAGAAAAATAGGACCGCGGAGCAATAAAATAAAACAAATGTAGAAACAAAACATAGAAGACACACAATACAAGAGAGATACAGATTTACGTGGTTCACCCAGTGTGGGCTACGTCCACCAGAGAAATTTCCAGGTCCTTCCTTTATTATTATCCAGCAAATGAAGGGATACAACCTACAACAAAACCCGCTGTAACTTCCACTTCTTTCTCTCACAGTCTCCTCTCTCAGAATACAATATTCACCCTCATACATAGCCGCAATACATTTCCCTCATAAAAGAGGGTTGCCTGCTAGGGAAAAAAACCCTAACATAATCTCTACCGTTAGATCTGTGACCTTATAATGAACGGTCCAGATTTACAATGAAATTACAGTATACTTTTATAAGGCAATTTTTGCTTCGAGGGCTTTGCCCCCGAACCCCCATCGGGGGACGCTGCCCCCGAACCCCCGTTGGGGGCCCGCTTGCCCCCAGACCCCCCAACCGAGGGGATAGTCCCCCCAGACCCCGCAGAGGGGGTACC
>CBVK0100179634.1:0-13716 GCA_900067695.1 Picea abies
CATTTCTATGATATTACTGTGATTTGTGTCTTGTGTTTAAGATGTATATTTTCATATCCTTGTATGAAGAGTGCTTAGATTCCAACATTTCAAACCAAACGCATTTCTATGATATTACTGTGATTTGTGTCTTGTGTTTAAGATGTATATTAATTTCTCGCTTATGCTGAAGAGTGCTGTTTTGGGAATTTAGCTTCTTTGCCACGAAGCCTTGAATTATGCTCTTTTAACTTTAGTATGTCTTCCAAGCCTGGAAGACGTGTTGTAGCTATAAGGTTGGTGAGATGATCTTAATCCATTATAAAAATTATTATGATCCTCTATTTTGCAGTGCAGACGATAGATATTGGAGATTATAATAATCGTAAAGACTCGTAAAAACTTGTTTCAATATATACCTTTATTAATGTGTTATCTTTTTAAAAATTGAGAAATTCCTTACAATATTGCCTGTGTTTATTAATTTTAATTTAGTTTATTATTATAATTATTGTATTTTTTTCCCAGGTTATGATCTTGATTACCGATGTTTGCTTTGGTTTATCACTTCAGATGTTTTCTCTATCTAATTAATTATAATCGATTTACTTGCTTCTTTTTTATGCATAAAATGGTCCGACCAAGAAATAACAAAATTGAACAGTTCTAAAAGAGGCTTTGTTAAGGTCCTTTTTAGTCCAGTTGCTATGTTTCGTGAAATATTCCCCAAAACGCTGTCTTGTGTACAACTTCCATGGTAGGTTCCTCAAGGCAGTTTTAGAAATGCTTCTGGACTTCATCCTTAGTATCTGCTTGTGTGTCCAGCCTTTATCCTAGCGGTGTTCCTAATATTTTTAATAATTTTCCTTTGGATTCTTGATCTATGAAAACAAGTCATATCTATGCTCTTCTTTGAGCTATGTCAGCTATGTCACCTGGACTTTTGTTTTTTGAAAAGTTTATTTAGTTCCCTATAGCATTTTGACTAATTTATGACTCCATTTTAAGTTAGAAGTTGCTCACCTATAGGCTTTTGTTAGAAATGCCTAGAAACGAGGAACACATAAAAACAAATAACAGTAGTTAAAATTCCCCATTTTTTTTTTTGTAAATGGTGGAATTGCTCCTGAAAAGTGGTTTGAGACAGTTACTTGACTTGACTAAGTAAAGTTCCCTTTAGGCCAACCATGTAGGTAGTTCTTTGTTTGCTTCTTGTAGTTCTAGTGCCAACATTGAGCAAAGTTACTTCATCCAAAGGAAGCTGAAAACATTGACTAGGTAAAGTTCCCTTTTGGCCAACCATGTAGGTAGTTCTTTGTTTGCTTCTTGTAGTTCTAGTGCTAACATTGAGCAAAGTGACATTAGGCACATAGTTTACACGTAGTTGCTTATAAATCTAAACAAAGGCTTCGCTGTAATAATAGGTGTTAGTCTTAATCTATGGTAGTCTAGTTGTGTTGGTTTGTAACGTATGCAAGCTAGCTCTAATCCAGTAGTGGTTGACCAGGGGTGCTTAGATGCCTTTTTAGGAATGTCTTTGGGTGGATAGATTAAGTCGTGATTGATTAAAAGAGGGGTGTTTTGGTGCCTTTGTAGGAATGTTCTTACATGGATGGATTAAGTCGTGATTGATTAAGGGGTGTTTGGGTGCATTCCTAGGAATGTCCTTGAGTGGATAGATCAAGTGTCCTTGCCTGGATAGATTAAGTCATGATTGATTAAAAGTTGTGATTGTTCAACTTTGATATGGTTGGATCTAACATGGTTCTTTAGTTTAGCTCAACCATTTTTTTGGTTTAGCTTAATAGTTTTTTTTTAGATATGCATGATCTATAGTCAACTATCTCTGTAATCCGTCCCGGTACTTTGTAATCTGTCTTGTTACTTGATACTTTATAATCTGTCTAAAAAAAACTATGGTTGGAATTTGGGGGCCAATCTTCCTTAGCCAATCAATCATTAGCTTCTGTCAAGCCAAGTATTTTGGAAACTTGAAGAAACTTCCATAAAGTATCAGTGTCAATCAACATCGAGGTAGATGTTAGATCTATGACCCAAATTTATATGTGATGCTTTTAGCATCTTAGATGCATTTTAATTACTGTAACAAAGAATTGCCGCCATTAAGTTCAATTCTTATTTTTTAATTAAATTTGGGAACAAAGAATATTGAATCTACAGCTCGTAACTAAGGAAGGGTTACAAATGGTGTTGTTACAGGGTCACAAAAACCAATGGGATTGATGTAGTAATCCGTTGTGTCCACGAATGGCTCAATAGTGAAAGTAACGTAACACCTCCGAGTAATAGGGAGTAGGTTGTCTTGCTTATTTGAACCGTTTGAGGTGTGGACTGGGATGTTGTGCCGCATTAGGGAGTTTGACGCTCTTTAACTAATTGCCGAGAAATAAGGTTCTTTTGATTTCCATTGTCTATGTTCTTCCGAGCCAACGTATTCTTGATTTGACAATTATGTGTAAAGGGAGCGTCTCGATTGTCGATAGGGTAGTCCTTGGCCATTCGAACCAGATTGGGATTAGAAGTGGGGTTCGAGATGTCACATCACCTCCTTATTGCTCTGGAAGTAAATGTTAGCCTTCATAGCCTTCGATTTGTAGCACGCATTAGATGAATGACCATACATCTTGTGATATACATGGTACTTCGTCTGGTTGTTACCTTGGGAAGATGATTGAGTTGAGCCCTTATTTTATTCATTGTTTGTCTCAGTAAAACATGAGGAAGCAGACTTGGGGACAAAACCCTTATGTGAGTTTGCCCAATAAATTGCTGAATTTGTCTCCAGCATGCTAAAATATTGTGTCTTTAACCAAGAGGGTAGAACCTCTTCCATGTGGCCGACCTGTAACCAATCCATAAAGTGACAAATGGTTAATTGGAGGATTTAAGCCTCTGGATGGTGGGAGTGCCACTGCATAAGAGCTTGATCTCCCATAGGAACTTCAACAACTTTTGTTTATTAGTAATATTCATTTTAGTTTGAAAATAGCCCTTCTAACTTTGGATCTTGGCATTCGAGTTTTATGAGCTTTCAAGGTGAAATGCTGATTATAGGTGTGGACTACAAAGGCTTCACAGAGAATCTGCTGAATAGTTGAATCAATAGAGGAATTTGTGGTGAGTAGGAGATTCCACAGCTTTTGAATAGAAATTGACAGACTCGTAGGATGTTTTCAGAATCAGGCAGAAGAAAGCTAGAAAACATGCAGAATCTTTTGTGAACAAAATTGTGACTCCAGGAAACTTGCATAAAACTCATGCAAAACTTCGGCGATAAGGCAGAACAATGTGCTAACAACCTACAAAAAGGATCAAGAAGTGTCAACATACTCATAGCTGAAATGTAGAGAAGCAGTGAAGCAAACGCACTAAAAGAGACAAGAATTTGTTCCCCGTTCAATTGTATGCTATTTTTCATTATATGTATATATACGAGTACATGGGAACTAAAAGTGTACATGATCAATACAAGTGCTATACATAGTTTGTACAATGCCTTCTAAAACAGGAAAAGCTAACTCATCCCAAAAGGGAAAACTTATGTGATGAAAAGCGAAAAGAGGAAAAGCTACATGAAGAATTGCTAAATCTTATTTCCTACAATATTTACAATCCCCTCTTGATTTTTCCTGTGAGTTCTCATCATCTTGCCACCATTGCTCTATATTTTTCTCCAAGGTGCGAGAACCACTTCTTGTCAAATCTTAAAAGGAGCATTCTCCTCTCTGAGGGCCTCTAATGAAACTTAAAATTGTTTCTTTCTACCCTTAGCAGGAGTATACATGTTACTTAGTACTAATCAAGGTTAGTTAGTACTAATCAAGTTAGATACTCCTAGGTGATTTGAACATTAGGTCAGGGACCGAGTTTTTGATTCATGGCTAACTTTTTAACAGATCTTTGAGTAATCTTGATTACCATCAATAAATGAGGTATCTGCCGATCAATGGGGTACATTTGGTCACTCTGTTTGAGTCTGAATCTTTAAGCATTCCATTGGGAAGATGAGATTGTCAGTTACCATATTAGTTCATGAATGGCTTGCACAATATTAATGTATTTGCTTTTCTTTTTCAATATTGTTGTTTCACTCTTAATAAAGACAGTATAATTATTACTATTGTTTACAAGGTTATTAAGTTGCTCTTACAGTAGTGAATTTTTTACGGGTATTATCTGCACTGTCATAATAGGACAAATTTGTTCGCCTACGCAAGTCCTATCTTTTTGGATATTGTGAGGCTTTGTTGGCTGTGCTATTTTTTCTATGTTTTCCACGATCTTCGTACGCTTTACAAGAATGCTGCTTAGTCGTTCTATTTATCAAATGGCTAATTGAATTGTATATATCATTTGAACGAGCTCGTCTTACATTTGGTTCACACTAATTTTTGTATTTAGTACTATTTCTAGGGGATTGATTTTTTTTTTTTCATTTGACTTCAGGTCCAGTAGCAGATGATATGTTTCATTGGCAGGCAACTATCATGGGACCTTCTGACAGCCCCTATGCAGGGGGCGTATTTCTTGTGACTATTCACTTTCCACCTGATTATCCATTCAAGCCCCCAAAGGTATAGTGTTGATGGCTGAAGTCTAGGGTTGATGTCTGATTCCATATATGTAAAAAATGAGATACTGTAGTATGTTCAGAGAATCCATTCAAAAGTTCTAACCAGAAATCAATTTTAAGAAATGATAACAAACAAGGAAGAATCAGACTCTTGTCTAACACTTCATTATTTTACATGCTATTTGTTGTTTGCTGTAATGGGATATTGCTTTGAATAATATCCGAAACCTGAGCTTGCAGGGTGTCTTGGGATCAATGGTTTCAATTTGATAGACTTCTGTGTTGGATGCGTGTTTATTAAGTTGCGAATGAACATACCATTTCAGGCACAGAAATTGAGATCCTATGAATGTAAAAGGAACTAGAACTATAGTTAGAATTAGTATCTTGTGAGATCATATTTTGCTGTAAGTCTGCTTTTATTCAAATGAGGCAGAAGAATCCGTATCTTGTGAGATCATATTTTACTGTAAGTCTGCTTTTATGCAAAAAGTTGAGGGAGTTTTGGTGTGCTGGTACATCTTATTCAGTCATCGGCTAAAACATCCTCAAATGGTTCTTTGCTAGTGTTCTTTGCAAGTCCTGACGTTTAATGTGTTTATGTACTATGCAGGTTGCTTTTAGGACTAAAGTTTTCCACCCAAATATAAATAACAATGGAAGTATCTGCCTTGACATCTTAAAGGAACAGTGGAGTCCTGCTTTGACAATCTCCAAGGTAGTGGCATTTTATGCTTGTTATGTATATCTTTTCTTTCTTCAGCTTTTGTGGTTTGGTTGTATCATTTGAGATTTACTTCAATTCCATTTGATCGGAGATCTAACGTTTGGGTTTGCTTTGTTTTAGGTCTTGCTTTCAATTTGCTCTTTGTTGACGGATCCAAACCCAGATGATCCTCTTGTACCAGAGATTGCTCATATGTACAAGACTGACAGGGGCAAATATGAGTCCACCGCAAGGAGTTGGACTCAGAAGTATGCAATGGGTTAGCTTTTAGAAACTATATAGCAGTGATGGAACTTTAGCCCTAAGTTGGTTAGCTTTTAGAAACTATATAGCAGTGATGGAACTTTAGCCCTAAGTTGGAATTTCTTCGAAGTCAATTACTTGTTTGCTTGTAAGAAATGTTTTCTTAAGATAAATGCTTTCTCTAAACTTGATTGAAGCGATTACCTTGCCCTTGAATCGTATGATGTATATTTGGACATGATATTTTCATTTGATTATTTGACAAAGTGCAGCTATGCTTATCTGTTTAATCTCTTAAGAAACATCACATTCGGCATGTTCCATTGTCCCCAGCTTTAACATTTTTGCATTGCAGCTGTATGATTGTCGTCAACCCTTCCCGTAGGTGCATTTGTTAGGAACTCTGGTCTAGGTCTATAAACTGCAAACCTTCGATTATAAGAAGCAAAGGTTTTTTCTTGAAGGATCCTGGTTGAATGGTTTATGCAATATCCGCCATCGCGTCTGTTGCCAGGCCAGCGGTTAGATGTTCTGACACATACTCATGTTAGATCATGTGGGAACCATTAGAATAATTACAACAAGATGAATATTTCTACTTTGTTGGTTAGGTTATAGGTATTCGCAAGCATTCCGATATATAGGAAAATCCATTGGGGCAGTAAAAGCAGAATATTATGTTGCAAGGTTGACAGATTTTCCCGGTAGGGCACAGTTTAATGGTAGATTGGGGGAACTGAGTTGAAGTATAATCCATGGCATGGTGCAAAGTGAACATCCCGAACGTCTTTATTGAAAGCAGGCTTATGAACTCTGGGTTACTACAGCATCTTGTTCATACATTTATTGATTAATACCTTCGAAAAATTTAATACCTTCTGTGCAGCATTGCTGTTCAATGACTTTTATAACGGGAACATGGAAAACTAGTCTTGTATAGTAATAATTTAATTTGTAAATTGTAAGTGACCACTATTCCTATGCCAGTGTTTGCGGATTGTTGAGCAAGTGTGTTGAGCAAATGGCAGAAAAAGAATTGCGAACTCAATCAATGAAAAGTAAAATAAAAATCGTTTTACTGGTATAAATTCTCTCTGGAAAATGAGCAACTCATTAGAAATTACAACGACAAGATAAATTCTTAACGCAAGCATAGTATTTACTCATGTATGGATAACACTGGCGAGGTAAACTACATTAACCCGGTTTCATGCTTATTAAAAGTTTAGTGCAATCGATTGAAAAAGCTATCCAATTTATGAAATTAGGAAACGATGGAACAAATTCAAGAAGCACACGTTTTTAATTAACTGGTCAAAATATAAATGATAAGAAATTTGATTAAACATTTAATACATGATAAAACCTTTATTTTTCTGTGGTTAATACGAACAGAGAGAACCCAAGGAAAGTACTCTGTTTGTGAATGCTTTCATTAAATCAATGTTTTAATTCTATGAAATTTCAATGTGTTAAAGTAGGGCGATTGAATAAGCCACTGATTTTTTATTCGATTTACTATGCCACTGATTTTTTTGGTCTTATATGCTTTACAAAATAGACAGGCTTATGCTTTCTTGTATTGTTAAAGATTTGAACACAACATAACTCCCGAGCTGTGTGAGTTTTTCATGGATTTGTTATTGTTTGCCAGCCATTATTACAAGTCAGTTCTCGTTCAATTTTCTATGCGTATTCGACTAGCTGGCAGGGCTTTGAAATAGTAACGCCTTCAATATAATTAGTTAATGTGATCGGCGATGTCTTGTTATAGTGGAATGCTGAAAATATTATTGGGTAATTAGACTTTCTTTTGGGGTTGCTGCTTTTTGTTTGCATATGTATCTGTATCCCCTTACCGACTATAAAGTTTTGGGTCTTATTGATGGGTTAATATAAGATAATGATAAATTAATTTTATAAAAAAGATGTCTAATTGTCAAAGTTAACAAATACAAGTTCCTAGAACAAGTTTTATTGATGGGTTAATATAAGATAATGATAAATTAATTTTATAAAAAAGATGTCTAACTGGCAAAGTTAACAAATACAAGTTTTTAGATCAACTCAACTTATAATGCTTAAAATAAGTATAATGTGTAAAATAGTATAGTTCACAAACTCTTAGATATGAAATAAGTATAATGTGTAGAATAATATGAAATATTTAGTTCTTAAGTATTAGATCAACTCAACTTAAACTTATAATGTGTAGAATAATATGAAATAAAATAGAACTAGTAGATCAACTCAACTACTTAAACTTATAATATGTAGAATAATATGAAATAAAGTAGATAGTGGAAACTGCTATAAAATAAAGAATGTTTTACTTATAATGTGTAGAATAATATGAAATAAAGTAGATGGTGGAAACTGCTATAAAATAAAGAATGTTTTAGTTGATGAATCAAGATTAATGTTTTTGTTGATTAATCAAGATTTTAAGAAGGTATTGGGAAGCCATATAAATTTATGACTGTTTAAATTTATACACAATGAATCTAATAATTTTAATTGGTTTTAAATTAAAGAACAAAGTTGTAATGTGTATTTTCATTGGATAAGAATAGATTCATATTGTTAAGAGATACATGTGATGTTCATTGTTCATTTTCAATTATGTTTTTGTCGGTCGATTATAAGTTGATGGTTTACTTATCTTCAACCCATCTTGGTTTATTTTAATAATTTAATAATTTGTAACAAAATCTCTATGAATGTAGTATTTGCTTTTGTTGGGGTGTCTCATAATTGCCTTTCTTGAGCTCGTCTTAATGAGGGTTATCTATATTCCTATAGACCTCACAAATTTCATTACAATGTTTCATTTATGTTTGAAGCTTTGATTACTCTCTTCACATGCATCTCTAAGGTTGAAACTCAAAAATGGCTTTGATACCAAATTTGAGAAATTGATAAATAACTTGTAATAAGTCCTAATGTAGTGAAAGCCACTTATATTCCATATGTTTGGTGCCTATATATAGGTGGGCAAATAAGAAACCACAAAAATTCATTGTTTGTTGCTAGTTTGGGTTTTGTGAGTTCAAGAGGAGTCTCACATCCATTGTTGTGATTACCCAAAAGAGGCTTCTTGTGGGGCTGTCATATAGAAAGGTGCACTTTGGTCAAGCAACTATTTGAGGTGTTTTTCTTCCATATTAACATTCTTTCTATATAAGAATATGGTTGTTTTGACCATAATCCTATCAAGTTATTAAAAATAATGATGTTACATCTCTTCAGTGCAAAATATTCAGTTTATTTGCAAAATAGGCTTTCAAATTCAATCAAGCTTTACTGAAGTTGAAATTCAACTGGTGTGTATCCTCAAGTGATTACTTTTTTGAAATAGGGTATTCCCCTTAACATTTTAAGTCAACAATGAAATTACTTATTGCCAACACCATTATTAATTAACCATTTAGTGTATCAAGTGTGTGTGAATCTTTATCATTAGTACCTTGTCACTATGATACACTAATCTCTTTGAAGGTTACATTGATGATATTCAATTTAATTAATAGACACATTTGACAAACCCCTTGTAGGGTAACATTCTTGTTAGGATTTGAACTAGGGTCACTGCTTGTTCCAAGTTGCTACTGCACCACAACTTGGTGAACAAGTACATAATCATATGCCACAGTAAATGTGAATCAATATTTTATGATATCAATTAAATTTCATAATGTTGCAAATAACCTAGATAAATCTAATAGCACAGAGTATTAGCTAAATTAGTTGGTGCCATTGTTCCAAGATGTTGGTGCCATTGATCCTTGTGGGGTCAGATGCACTAAGTCTATGTTGCTTGCTTTACATAGAGTACCACCCTCAAAATAAGGGGAAGCACTTAGGAGTGCACTTAAGTCTACATTGCTAGCTTTACATCGAGTACCATCCCTTAGAATAAAGGGAAACATCCAAGAGTTTCTTAGGAGTTATTTCCAAGGAAAAAACCCTATGTAAACCCAAAATGTAATTTATTTTTTTTCCAAGGAAAACTTTGTGGGGAAACCCTAGAGCACTTCCCTGGACTCAGTAGGGACATCAAGTGAGACATACAATAGAGGTAGCCCGTTTAGGGGATCGACCTTGAGGTCTTTTTCAAAGCTCAAAGCACTCAAATTACTTGAGCCAATGCATCAACTTAGTAAAATGCTAGTTTGAAGTGATAAGGCCCTTATCATTTTATTAGTAGCTTAAGTTTTCAATTTGAGATTTTGTTAGATTACATACATAATAATAATAAAATCATGGTGCAACATAGTGAGAGAACTATACAAATAATTCTACATTAGGTTTGTAAACAACTCATAAATGAGTATAATAAAATATGATTGTTTGTTTTTTACTTTATTAGTGGTCAATCTAAAAGTTAAGGACATAGATAGTTTTTATTCCACTGTACACACTAACTTAAATAGTACTAGATATTGCCATTATCGATACTCTAATACCCTCTCTTAATAGCCAATGTTTGTTTTAGAAAAAAACTTAGTTTTGTGAAAAAGTTGTCCATAGCTTGTGAATTGTGCAACAAATTAACAACTCGAATAATATTGTAGATTAGTTTGTTGAAGATCTTCCAAACATCTATCTATCATTTCATATCCAGTTCCCTTTTTATACATCATGAGCTTCTCTCTCACATACACTCCCCAAATAAATGCCAAGGTAGGGCTCAAGTTCCACCACCGACACATAATTTTTTAAGGCTGACCCAATGCATAATAAGACAACAAAATTGATGATGGATGTAATTTGTATGTGTGGATTAGTGAGATGAAGGACAATTTGTATGTCTTGATGAGACACTCTAAAAGTTATGGGAAGCCACAAAGACCTAGCTTTTGCAAAGTAAAATATTTTGATGCCTAGGTGTAGAAATGAATAGGTTTTAGGAGTTGATATTAGCTTCTACATATGCAGTAGGTAGGCTAAAATTTTCAGCAAAATCGACTCTAATCAACTGTGAGGAAACTTTCTAGATATCAGTGGTGGAACTTGAGCCCTACCTTAGCATTTCTTTGAAGTCAACGACTTGTGGAGGTCTAGGTGCACTATAGAGCTTAGGCTTCCCAATAAATGTTTTTTCTGCAAATGAAACTTATGATTTGAATCAAGGTATATCCTACATCTCATGTAAACACATTTCCTACTATTTTTTTAGGTATTGTGAGTTTGTTTTCTCCCCTCATGTGGGACACATATAATATCCTTTTCTCGAGCAAACTAGAAATATTTCCATCATAATTTCCTTAATATTAAATATAGTGTTTTTAACAACCTTGCATATTCTTAGCCTTGATCCCATTATACCTTTGGTTTATCTACCACAGTTTGTAGGTAAACATTTATGTCATTGCTTGGTTGTTTATAACCAAGTATTAACTCGGTCAACATACAAAAATTCCTTTTTATGCACAACTAAGGTTGTTACAAACACTATTCAAGTCTTTAAAAGGATTAAACTTATCAATTTCCATTGCAAGTTGTACATTGTGAGGATCTTTGGAAACACCAGGCTATTGTTTGTTGATAGTTTTGCATGATGGACTATCAACTAGATGGTGCATTACTAAGTCATTATGAATTTCATTCTCATGATGCCACCGTAATTTTTGAGATGTTAGGAAAGTTGTAACTCAAAATGAGGATAGTTTTGAGAGATGTTATTGACGATCTTTGGAAACACCAAGTTATTGATTGTTGATAGTTTTGAATGACGAATTATCGAGTAGATAGTACATTACTAAGTCATTATGTATTGCATTCTCATGATGCCACCTTAATTTTTAAAATGTTAGGAGAGTTGTAACTCAAAGTATTTTTTTATTATAACTTATGTCAAACAAAGTATTTATTTGTTATAACTTATGTCAAACAATACTTGAGAATATTGACAATGTTTCTTTACTAGTAGGTATTTATAGTACATGAATATTGAAATGAAATTAAGGGTATAAAAGAGTACATATACATTCTATTCAATATTTAACCTTTGGGATATGGAAAAATACATTAACACCTTGAATGTGACAGCTTTGCACACTTATATCAAGATTTACCACATTTTGGACATTCATATTTATTCTCATGCTTTCTTTTATAACAAGTGAAATAATCTTGACATGCATGTGTCATTCATAGTTTATTCAAAATGATTTAATCTTTTTTAACATATGCAAAATCATCAAGGGCCTTTTTATGGAAAGCATTTTTCTTTATAACTTTAGCATTTGGGTAAAACTTGAGTCAAACATCCATTTTTCACTTTAAGAGTATACAATTTCATAGTCACACATATCTTATTGCAATTATTACAATCCAAGTACAATAGTCTATTGATATCTTTGATTAACTTTATGCACTCATGACGATCATTTATTCATTTCCTCCATTAATGTCACCCAATCATTTTCACAATTTTCATGGGGATTTTCACTAAAACACCCATAAGATTCATTCACCCTCTAAACCATGTGATTATCGATCATGGCTATAATTATCATTTTCATTCTCAATGACTTTTGTACCATTAAGAATCTATGTCACAAGATCATCAACATGATAATTGTGCTCATGTTCAATAACATGCTCATTACCCAGTTATTGAGACATTACAAAATATAATGTAAAGAAAATTAAATTTGGAAACATCAATTTTTTACATGTAGGTCCTTTTAAATACTAGAAATTTACAGTGAGTTGATCATTGTACATAAATAATTACATTTAGGTTGTTTAGATAAATATGCTACACCGTAAATATCTAAGCTAATTTTGACTTACAAGCTCATAATATTTAATGTCCATTGAAGTTCATATTATGCTAATCTCTAGTTAATAGAGTATGCACATTCAAGTAATGTTTTAGATGCACGAGCCCAAGATTAGCTAGATCCTACTTTACTTTATGAACACGAAATTGTAAACTTTTAAAACTCCTACATTGTATGTGCATTCTCAGAGCTTTTAATCAATGTGTTTATTAGGATACTACTATTTTGGGGGGTTCTTTATTGGTTCAATCTGTTATGTCATATTCCAAATCATGAAAACATAGATGAATCACTTTGCAACAAAATCTGATCTTCAATACCTTGATTTTCTATAACTCATCCACATCACTAACTAACAACTAAATAATCTAAGTAATGTAGATGGATCACTTTGCAACAAACTCCGAGCTTGAAAACCTTGATTCAATGTGACTCACCCAAAACACTAACTAACGACTAGCTAGTCTAAAACTCTATAGATAGTTCAACTAGAACTAACCCAATGGCTCCTAAGCTATGGCTTCGTAGAACTACTCTAATTTAAGGTGCCAAATTAGCCTAGGATTCCTTGACCAATTCCATCGAAAGTAACTCAAGGCCTACTATTCGATGGGTTCATATAATTGACTCAAACAAATCAAGAGTAATCAAAGTAAACCTAAATCCTTCTTACCATTTTTCCAAAAGTAACCCATAGGCTACTATTTTGTGGATTGTCAAATGTGCCAGTCAATCATATACTATCTTTGGAAATGAAATAACAAGAAAATATCAAAACATTGAAAGCAAATCACTACACTTTGTACTATTCAAACTAAGAAATGAAATTGCATAAACTGCAAGGTTGAAAGTACGAAATAAGATAAAGATTGAAAATATTGAGATCATCTATAGTTGCACGCTGCTAGATGACAAAAATCATTCATAAGTCCTCCAAATGTTAGTGAGTCCCAACAAAATGAGGAGTGGCATAATCTTGTAACCTGAAACAAGACTACTAACAATTCCAAACATGTAAGTTCATGCAATCTATTCTCATCTTAAGCAAAAAAAAAACATCTATTAAAAATGAAATTCAAGTATGAATGCATAATGTCTCAAAGGTCATAAAATGATGAATTTGGTTGAAAAGGAATAAGAAAAGGGTTTAAATGTTTAGACTTCGACAGTAATGATGGCAAAATAGACGAGAAAAATAAGGAAATTAGCAAGCTCATCATTACCCCACAACTTAGCATATTGCATTCCCTTGTGCAATGAACTAATTCGAATCAAAATCAAATCGAGGCTTTTGTTCGGAGAAGATAACCTTGAGGTCATAAGGAATCACATGGGAAAATGAACCTTGAGACCCAACCAATGCAAACCCAATTAGTTGAAAA
>CBVK0100179643.1:0-12031 GCA_900067695.1 Picea abies
ATTCCTAAAATGCCATGGGATGAAAGAGTGTGTCACCTTTGTGATACTAAGAAGGTTGAAGATGAAAAACACTTTCTCTTAGATTGTCCAGCCTATACAAATATTAGATCTCATTTTCAAAATATTGATCACAGTACCAACCTTCCTAACCTCTTAACTCAACAAAAGTATGGTGATCTTGGAAAGCTTTTCTTAATGTTTTTCGAGCATAGAAACACAATTCTAAAGAATCACAAGTAATCACTTACCCTCTTAAGGTCCGATAGACCAATTAGGTCTTAGTGGACGTTAATCATCATCATCATTATATTTACATTATATTTATTATCTAATATATTATTTATTATTATATTTATATTATATTTATAATATATTTATTAAATTTATATTATATTTATGAATATTGTAGTTCCATTCAACTTACTGTTCATTATACATTTTGAATAACAAACAACCCTCAATTATTATTTTTTACAAAAAAAAACTATTACTTGTGCATTTAATTATATTAAGTTTCATTGTTCAACATGTATTTCCCAACTAACTCGACAAGGAGTGCGTTGCCATGCAATCTTTGTTAATTTAAGTGACACTAAACCATTTTAACTATTTTATTATAAAGTTGTAATATAAATAACCTTACCTTCGGTAACAACCACTTAGTGAATTGTTTATAAGGTTATTAGTTCGAAAATGATTCTTATTAATTTAAGTGATACTAACTTTTCTACTAAATGCATTTGAAAATAGTTTAAAATATAATTAAATAAGTTTTTAAAACCATTTTAACTCTTTTATTATAAAATTGTAATATAAAATTATTTTAGGTCAGCCATTTTTTTAAATGAATAAAATAATTTTTTGATTCTAAACAATTGCAAAACCCTCTAAACCATGTAAATAAAGTATTAGGATAAACAAATTGTATTTACATTAAACAGAAGATTCAATCACCGATCATTAAAAAACTCTTTCCCCTTTCTCAAGAGGGAGCTTAACCGGATGAAACAAAGATTTGCAAATGATGGAAAATTCATCAAAAGAGGTTTAATTCCGTAAATGTGCCCACATGCCTGTTCTTTCTCTAGGAGTATTTGGTTTTGCCTTGTGGATGATCTAAGGATTGCTTTGAGAGCTCATCTTCCTTCTGGTTGAAGTCTTTATAGGTGGTTGAAGTCTTTATAGGTGTGGGTGAATTTGAGAGTTGAGAATTCCTTAATGAGGGTCTTTATTCGTTCTTTCCAGAAAATCAAGTCCATGACATTTCTAATTCAACGAGTCTATGATAGTTCTTGAGTCCCTAAACACCTGGAGGTTATAGATGTGCAAACGAATTGCCAAGGTTAAGAGAGCCCAAACTCCCAATAGTTCGGCTCTCATATTCGTGTCTGGGCCATAATTCAACATCCATCTATACTTTGTGTGATTATTTACCCTGATGACTCCTCTTGCTCCACTAGTATGCCCTCTCCTTTGAGCAGCCCTATCAAACCAACCAATTGGTCTTCCCTCATTAGTTGTCGAGGAATTTTTTCCATCCCGACAATTTTTTTTGACATTTGAGATCTTCCTAACCAACCATAATCCTATGTACCACTAAGACCTTTGAAGCCTAACCTTCCTCAAAAATCGCCTAGTTTCTTTCCAACCAGATCTGCGAGCAAATTATCGAAGGAAGCATGTGCCACTTTGGATGACTCCCACATCAGTCTTTGAAACAAGACCAAACACCAAATACATTAAACATTTCTATCACCTCCTTCCATACATGTTGGGTAAAATTACAATGTATCATTAAGTGTAAGGTTGTTTCCGAGTCTTGTTTGCACATAACCCAAAAGCCCAAACCAATCTTCCCTCTCTTTTGCAAGTTCTCCCAAGTGAAAATTTTGTTCTCCAAAGGTCACTAGTTTTTGCTCTGATCCCAAATCTTTGAAACTATGGCATCATAGACATTTTTTGCAGTGATGTTCCCCAAAGCATTTCCTCATGTCCAAATTAACTTGTCCACTTAAATCAATGCGTAATGAAGATAATCATATAAATGTGTAAAAAGATAATTATATAAAAATGAAGATAAATTTTTAATTAATAATTATTTACTTAGTTAATCTTAATTATTATGTGAAAATTTAAAAATAAAATGTGGTGTAATAAGGAGTTAGTGGGAAAAAGAAATCAATATATTATAAAGAAGTAATAAAGAGAAATTTAAAAAATAAAAAATATTTCTTTGTTTTGACTAGTGTAAATAAACAAATAAACATTATTAAAATAATAACAAATTCTCATGAGCTTCATACTAAAACTGATTGTTGGTAAATAAAAAATAAAATTTTAGAGAATTACAACTAATTCCTTACATTCTTAAAGTCAACTGAATTCAATCACAATGAATGTTAATCATCATCATCTTCATATATCATTATAAAAAAAATACATTTTTAAAATAATACACATAAATTTAATATTTTTTTTTTGTTTGTTAATTTGTGCGGGATCTATTGGCTACGCGATTACCCTGTGGCCTGAGCCACACCAACCCTTAACATGGTTGGATTTTTTGTCCCCTCAGGTTTCGAACCGATGACTTTAACATCATGGAGTAGCTTAACAACACACTCCGTCACCGACTATCCTACACCTCGAGGACTTACACATAAATTTAATATTATAAACAATTATAATATAATATATTTATCAGACTTATAAAATTTATAATTTAACATATCAAACATAAATTAACAAAGCCTACCGTTCCTGGTATGGGAATGTATAAAAATTCTATAAAATCAATAACAGTGGTTTTGAGAAGCTTTTCCTTAGCCCGCACAGAACCGGAGAAATCAAGATTGTCTTTACATGCTTTATGAGTCCACATTATTGCATATCCTTGACGTGTCAACACTCCATCCAATCTCTAGAAGCAAGGCTGCGGATTTCCCGGGCTTTACAAGTCTATAAAGAAGAGAAATCAAGATTGTCTTGACATGTTTCAGTTGGCATTAGGTATCGATGAGTCAAATATTTTAAAGTCAAGCATCTTTCCAAATATGGATATCTGGAATAAAATATGCTGACATGACTCGCTAGACCTGTTCACATCGTAAGGACAAATCAAGACTGGCATTACATGCTTGTCCAGTACACCAGTCCTCGTTGTTGAATGGATAGGCTTGAAGTTTCAAAGTCTTCTCCTCCTGCGTGGGGATTGTTGGAGTCCAAATGGAACTTGGAACTCAGCCGTCAACGGACCAGACCAACCTGCATATCTGGATGTTAAATATTGTCCAGAGAAGCATCAGCCTCAAGTTTGATGGCCTCTTTGATCGCTGCTACTATCTCGCTCGCGGCCGGCCTAGATGATGGCTCACCCTCAAGACATCGAATAGCCAGTTCGGTAACATGGATCATGGATTTCATGTTGTAATTTTTACCCAACCTCTTGTCTACGATTTCCGCTATTTTGTCAGGATTTTCATTCAGCACCACATCCACATACCGTGTTGCCTGTAAATAAGCGGATGATCATTCTTAGTTTGTAGTAGAATATATTGCACTACAACATTATATTTTTACAATGTTAATGGCGTTGCATATTTTGGATAATAAATGATGCAAATCCCTTACCCATCGAACGAGGTTTCGTTCCCCTTCACGTAACTTGGGATTTATGGGCGGTCTACCACATATGATTTCCAGCAAAACTACTCCAAAACTATACACATCACTCTTCTCAGTCAACATTTGAGAGTTAAAATACCTGTAAAACGTCAGCATGGGAAGTTAGGTAAGCAAATACAGCAGAAGCAAGCTTTTATAACTAATTCATTGAAATCTTTTGGCATCAAGAATATTGCAAAAAGTCCTAGAATGTACTCTGGATCTAGGTATCCTGCTGTTCCTTTCACCGTAGTGGTAACATGACCAGCCTCCCCGTCAATTGTCAATCTTGAAATACCAAAATCGGCCAGTTTTCCATTCAAATTGCCGTCTAAAAGGATATTGGAAGACTTCACATCCCTGTGAATTATCTTTGGCGTGCAACCCACGTGAAGGTATTCGAGTCCTTCAACCAGAAACCCAAGGTGCGTGAGATGATAATATGGTAAGGCATGAATTTTCCTTCGTAAGATAAAGTGAAGCAGCGTTTACATCAGAAAGATATATTGATTCAAATTTCTTAAAAATAGTTACCCTGGGCTGCATCTAAAGCAATTCTAAGCCTTATTTTCCAATTTAGATTGGAGATTTCCGCGCTACTACCTGGAAAATAAATTAAGAGTCAAGCTTATTTTATGGGATATTCTTGTATCAATATTAATATGCAGCAACTCAATCAAACAGAGCAATATATTTACCATAAAGACGTTCACTTAGAGACCCTCCAGACATGTGTTCGTATATAAGCATAAGCTCCCTGCGCTCATTACAGTAACCTAGTAGACATACCAGGTTTTTATGATGGACCCTAGAAAGAAGATCGACCTGTTAACCAAGTGAAGCAGCTTACATGAATTTTATGACACAATATATAATTTTTCTTGTGAGTGTCAAAAGCCATCATAGACAGATCAAGAAATTGAATTATATTCCATGCATTAAGAATGTCAGAATTACCTCATTCAAGAACTGCTCAACTCCTTCCTTGGAGAACAATGACAACACTTTTACTGCTATGTCATTTCCTTCCCGCAACTTACCAAAGAAAACTGATCCAAAGCCTCCTTGCCCAATCTTCCTACTAAAGTTTTCTGTGGCTGCCATCATCTCTTGTTGAGAAAAGGCAGAAGTCGTTGTTGGAGTTGGAACATTAATCATCCAGTGATCTGCAACTTTAACAAAATATGATAGAACAATCTCAGGGAGTTTCATAGGAGAGATTCCCACGATGTCTCATATCATCATTCCTAAAATTCAAATTATTTCCTGACCTTCATTTATATGATGTTTTGTCCTGGATTTCTTCCAATATACAGCAACGCACACCATTAATGTTAAAACGATGATCAAAGCTCCGGGAATCGTTATTCGGAGGATAACCCTCACTTTGTCTTTTCTTGGATTTGACGGAACCAGACATTCGCCCTTATGCATACAGAGGTAGTAATTACCAGAGTATCTGCAAGGCATCGAAATAAAACAATTTTCAATGAGCCTAAGATTATATGGACTTTCAACCGTTTAGGTATTGACATTGTCTGCGGCATTCATTGCACTGCTTGCAAACATAATACTAACGAAAATTCGTGACTAATACCAAAAATTTGAAATATCAGATTACAAGAGTTTCAATGAAGGCTTGCGGAGAAGTTGTGCAGGAATTACACCAGTGAAATTGTTGTTCTCTATAAACCTGCACCATAACGGTAAAAATGATTGTTATCTGATCTTTGGTAATAGAAATCCATTTTATTTTGAACAGGAGTTGTCACAAGAAGAGCGAAGAGAGACTTACAACTCTTTAAGGTTTTTGAGTTCAGATAGCCAGTCTGGAAGTGTGCCGTTCAAGTTGTTGTTTTGTAGATGTCTACACAACCAGCCAACAAAATAACCGGAATTTTCTTTCTAATATTTGTGCTGTTTTCCAAAACACATAATTGGCTGAAGATTAAATGACCTAGAAAGAGACGGTTTCGGTTTATGTTTAGAAGAAAGTACTTACATTCTCTCCAACATGGTTAAATGGGAGAAGTTTGGCAAAGGTCCGATTAGATGATTATTGTCAAGTGACCTGCTAATTTCAACACAATATGATATTCAAATGGAAGGCGCGACATCAAACTCTATTTTAGCAACCAATACTTTTAACCCAAGAATGCAAACCAATACAATTTCAACTATCGCTTATAAGGAATTTCACTTTACCACTACAAACACATGTAGACATGTTCTCATTATGCTTACATGTCAATTAATTCAGTGAACTGTCCAATATCGTCGGGTATTGTTCCTGTAAGATTCTTTCTGGACAAAATTCTGCCAACAAGAGAATTATTATATGGTCTTCCAAATTCACCATGAATTTCTGCTATAGTGAACTGTAAGCAAATCAAGAAATCAAACTTACAGTTCAGAAATTCTTATATTCGAAGATCTGTTATCACAGCCAATTCCTTCCCACTGGACCAAATAGCAAGGATCCGAAATCCAGTCTTTTATATCAAACCTCTTTTTGATAGCGTTAAGAGCTTCAGCTGCAGTTTAAGAATTACTTGGTTAGACATTGAATTATAATATCAGCAATTATTGAATTATAATATCAGCAATTTCAGTATAGAACTTACTGTCTGGCGAATATGTTGCCGGTTGTGAATCAACTAGTGAGTAATACTCATAAGCGTTGATTATAGGAGGATTGGTGGAGTCTGTGGCCTTTACAAGCTCACATTTGAAATCGTCTGTTTCATTTAATCGAATTGTTAGCTCTACCGCAGAGTAATTTGGCACAATAGTAATGGTTTCAGACCGTCTTTCACCATTTATTGCGACGGAAAATGATCTCGATTCAGACATATTTAGCCTTCCGATTTCTGCAAAATACAACATCAGTAATGATTCACTGCCTTGGGATGATCGACCGGGTTTGAATGGAAAGGGTCCCGAGCTGTTTAGAACCCACGCCGTTTGCAAGACTGCAGTTGGAGGAAGGTTTCTGGTACTGTTTGTTGCAATAGCTTCTTGGGAACTTGCTTGTAAAACATTTACAAGATCGGAATTATCAATACTCATATGTGGTGTCCATATGCGGTCGAAGTTGTCTTGAGGATACCTGCTTAACCCACCGTACAAAGCTATTCAGCTCAATCATTGACAAAAAAAATATCAGAACTGCAAAACATGTGTGCTGCATCAAAATTGCTCTTTTCACAATTCAAACTTGTTTTCGGATATTTGGTATGGGTGAGCAATTTTCACTTAAATGTCATCTGACCCTTTCTAAGTATTAACTATTAAAAACCCTAAAGAAAAACACAATAAAATAACAAAATTAAAGTCGCAGTAACATTTTTTCCAAAGCATAAACTCTCCAACATACCCAAAATACTTTTACTTCAGTATCTTCTCACCACTAATATGAGTAATATATATATTCTGATTAGCCCGGGAATCAGATAAAATGCTCACCTGACATTCGATTTTCCACCAACGTCAGTTCTACGGACTAAACGCAACATAGTTCCGGGCTTAGCTTGTGCATACATGCCATCTCGGAGGGGCCTCAACTCAATCGTAGAGATAAAGGGGTCATCAGTCTGCGAAGTTCTTATCAGGCAATTATACAGCATTGTGCCAGAACTAACCAGGATCGTTTCATAAATATATGGCTTGTCTCGACTTTTTAGTGTTACATTTCCAAAGGCCAGCAAACCGAGTGTCTCAATGGAGAAAGCGAAGCCTGGCAATTGCTGGAATCCACTGTAGTTTCCCGCAGCAAACACTAGTCTTAATAGGTAAGGCACATTCGGTGCCACATTCAACTTATAGCAAGACTTGTTCAGAGGCTTTGGGAAGAAGCGTAGAGTATGCAAGTAAGAACCATTACCGTCCCCTATGTCTAATGCCTCACCGACGTCTATGTAATTAGCATCAGTAACCCAGTTGATATTGTTTTTGTCAGTATGATTTGTTTTCGCACCGCATTGGATACTGAGAAATCCTGCCGCCCCAAAGTTCAATTAATTAATGAAACAGTATGTTGTCAACTAAAGAATCTGCTAAACCAGGGATGAGAGCAAATGAATAAAAACCCAAATAAGTATTCTGAGCAATTAGGGATAAGCGCAAATAAATACAAAACAAATAAGTATTTTCTAGAAATTTTGTCAATCATATCGAAATTACAGGTTTTCAAATCTGAAAGATTGAAGTAATAGGTTCTTTAGTCAGATCTATAACATTGAAGTGACATACATCTCAAAATTTGCAAATGTGTAAGATTTAAGGGAAAAAACCTATCACTGGACAGGATTTCTGAGTGTAGCCAAACATTATGGTATGAGCGTAATGAGCTATTTTAGAATGTTCGGGAATACCTGGTTCAGCAAGAACATTAACAGCCAATAATATCAACACCACGCTCATCGCCATCGAAAAGTCCCATCTGCCAAATCTGTTTGTTTCCATCATCACGCCAATTTTGAAACTTTTACAGTGTTCAATTCTGACCCGGACATGTGCCTATTAATTCTTGCAAGTCCATATAAAATAACACGGGAGCGCGTTGGAAACCTGGGAAACTCAGGACGCGGAACCTACCGTGGTCAATGGCCATAGTCCTTGGCGGCCACATATTCAAACATCGTAAGTTCTAACATTTGAATCTTACAAGTTCATATAAATCAAGGCAGGCTATATATGAATCTTACAAGTTCATATATTTGTTCAATATAATAATGAAAGTTTAAATAGATAGGGAGAGAAAAAGTAGGTATGAAATGATTAGATGACATAAATATTTATTACAATTATATTGAGAGAAGTGAAGACAGCAAAAAGATTTTAAAGTTTTTGACTAATAAAATATCAGATAAATGAGATTTAAAATTAATTATTATCTTTTAAAACTTTACATAAAAGAGTGTATATTTTATGGTCAACTATGAACTAATAGAAAATCAAACCTAACTCAACACTATATACCATGTGAATGCATAGTCCTGGGGGGACATATCCAAGGTCTTTTTGTCATCCTAAACTTTCAACGTTCAATGCCACATAGTTCAATGCCACATATTCAAGGTCTTTTCGACATCATAAATTTTCAACTTTCAATGAAAGTTTGTGTTGAATACATTAAAACTTTCAACGTTCAACGCCACATATTCAAAGTCTTTCCGACATCATAAACTTTCAAAGAAAGTTTGTGTTGAATACATTAAAACTTTTTATGTTGCCCATATAAAGTCAATATTCTAGAAGCAAGGTTATAGTGAAGAATTTTTAATTGATATAAATTCTCTAATGAATAAAATAATGTTGCTTCACGGATTCAACATTCATTCTATCATTTTTAATAGTTAAAAGAAGAGGAGGCAGAATACGTGACACGCATGGAAGCAATAGAAAAAAAAAGTGGGGGAAGACACGTTATTTTTTCTTTTCCACTTGGGTGAAGAAATCATGCTCATAACCCCATAAGACGGGAAAGGAAGTTGGGACAAATTTTTGAGGAACTTGTGGAATGGGAACCCTAATTATGAACATTGGCGTGTTATTTTGTCTCAGTCAGTCTGAATGTTGGTAGTTCTTTCCTACATGGTCAAAATTGTGATTTTATTTTTGCTTTACTAATGGGTATAACTAATGGGTATAAGAGTTAATCATAAAGTTGCTAAATAAAATATTATTTTGAGAAAATTACATTGTATTTTTGTGAGTATTTTTGTGAGTATGGAGAAAGGATATTATGAAATTTTTTAATGGTATGGTTTTAATATCTTTTGGGGAATTAAATGAAGTGTTATTGTGGATTATATAATTAGAAATGTTGTAAATGAAATTGGTATTAAATAAATATTAATTTCAATAATGTTATGTTTAGAGTAAGTAAATGATTGAAATCACTTTTTTTTAGGGATAATCTCTAATTATAAGATTTTTAAATACATAATATGAGATGGTTATTCAATTGAGATCTTGATTTATAAATAGAAGATAGAGAGAGCATGAAATATCTTACACTCTAAGTCAATCTAAATATATCTAATATAACAATAATGAATAAGAGTTCAGACCCTAACATAGTCATCATCTTTAAAAAGTTTTGACCTCCAAGCTTTGTAATTGAGGGTGTTGCTTCATGAATTTACATCTTTCCATGTGGCTCTATTTGGAAGCATATTCTTCCACTTGATCAGGTACTTCATAATGGTTTTATTACAAACAGAAAGAGAACATTGATCTATAACTACTCCTAGTTTAAGAATAAATTTTCATTCTTCATCTAATTTTGGAAACTCAATATGTACTAGAATAGTCTGTCCAACAACCCTTTTCAGGTTGGAGACATGGAAAGCCTTATGAATATGTGATGAGAGAAAATGTAACTCATAAACCACTTCTTCAATCTAAGACAAAATGACTTACTCACAATTCTCTCGACAAAACCTCAAAACATATCTCTTTACTAAAACCTTTGTGAAAATATGTGTAACTTAATCTTTTGACATGCAAAACTCTAAACATATATCTTTGTAATTCACCAATTTAAAAACCATGTGAACCTTGCAAAATATTACCATACCCATATAATCTTTGATTATATATATTCCTAAAATCTATATAAAAAACCCTCCATCATAATTCATATTTTTATATTATTTATTTACTTTCTCATATTATATTTATTCCCAAAAACTATATAAACGACCCTCCATCATAATTCATATTTTTATATTATTTAATTTCTTTCTCAAAAAGCATAAAAATATATAAAAATATATAGTAATATAATCTCTGATTATATATATTCCTAAAATCTATATAAAGGAGCCTCCATCATAATTCATATTTTTATATTATTTAATTGCTTTCTCATATTATATTTAGTCCTAAAAACTATATAAAAGACCCTCCATCATAATTCATATTTTTATATCCATAAAGACAAACTTTTATATAGTAAAATATTTATCCATATTCCAAGACTTTGGTAAGCTAAAGGCTGTTGTAAATATTTCCATAAAAAATAAAAAAAATAAAAAATAAATGTCGAACAACCAAAGGTAGTATCGGAGTTTTTGAAGGCGGATTTACGAATGTGTTTTGAACCTCCGAAATAAGTCAAACTTTGACACATGCATTCAAAGTGGTATGGTGGTATCAGAGGGTGAGATCGAAGTTAAATCATGGGCACATTTGTCCATCAAAATAATTGACACCCCATCAATACATGGTTAGATTAAATGCGTGGCAGTTGTGTGGTTTTCCACAGGGTATGCATAGTATATGTGTGTGAAGCCTGCTAGATGCTACAAGAAGTTTTTTTATATGTTTTATGAGAAGGATGCTTTGTGTATCGAGGTCTACAGAGCTTTGTCAGAACCCGATGGAGGTGATCCAAAACTGGTGTTTGATAAGATGGTGGCTCGAGTGATCAGGTTGATGAATACAAGAAGGGTAATAATACTGGACGGTTTTATGGCAGTGATTATGTTGTCTCCAATGGAGACTTTGTTGCGAATCAGCTTATGCATTTGGACAAAACCTCATCTGGAACTGATAAGCTCTTCTTTTGATTGTCCCTGATTGTGACCTTGGAAAATAAGTGCAGGAAGTCAAGGATATAAGTATTTGTGGAGATGTGGTAAAAAATGGCAATATAAATATCTAGGAAAGTGGTATTTCAGCGCCTGCTTGTTCATCACCCACAGAAGATTTTTATGAGGATGAGAAATTTTCCCGGTTGCTCCAAGGAGAGGAGAAGTAGAATTCTCTGAGGAGCCAACAAAGGGCCCTACTGAAAAAGAAGAAAGTTTAGCAAAAAAAAAAAAACGAAAACGAGATTGCCAATGATTATCCTTTGCTTGCAGTCTACAAGTCTAAGGAGGATGAGATGGATGAATATGTTTTCTTCGATGATGATACTCCAATTTTATCCGTTGAAGACCTTCCTCATAGTATGTTTGCATGATTGGTCTCTGTACAATTTTGATTCAAGGTTTGTTCCACTCGAGCTTCTTCCCATGTTGCCAAATATAGAGGCCAATGTGGAGGTTGTTGGTTCATGAATTTTTGGTCCAGGAAATAATACAGAGGATGTTTCGTTTAGTCCATTTTTGCCAGCAACACTAGTTTTGATGGAATGGTTGGCTTGCAAACTAGACTCTGTAACTTATAATGATGTTGAAGAGAATATTATAAATGTTTAATGCGAATCTTTGCAAAAGAGGCACCAGCAGTTGCTTGGAGGTCTCTCATGGATGGGGATGCAGATGGTGTTATGGTTCCAGGTGCATTTGGTGATCGTGGTGTGCTAGGGAAAATCCTTCAGCAAAATATACTCGATAAAATAAAATCCCATATCTTG
>CBVK0100179674.1:0-12578 GCA_900067695.1 Picea abies
ATATATATATATATATATATATATATATATATATATAATTAATTAAAATTTTATTTAAATATAAATATATATTTTTATTTTAATATTAATTTTGCATAAAATTTTTAATTTTTAATTTAAATATATATTTATAAACTTGATACAAAACATGTTTTTTTTAAATATGTAATATTTTCATATACTCTCTTATCATTAATAAGAGATTCTCATCAAACATTATTAACTTTCATTTTAAAGATTATATATGGAATAGTACACACTGAAAATGTAAGGAAAAACCATATCTACTATTATATATATATATATAAAAGAAAATAAGATAGTCAAAAAATATTACTTTATAGAATAAAGTAATATTTATGAAATTTGGAAGATTTTATAAAGTAATATAATGTACAATTTCGCCCTTTCATTTTTTTTATTTTTATTTTTTTCTTTGTTTGAGTGTTTTTTATCAAATGCAATTAGTTATGTTGTAATTTATGAGAGTAATTTATAAAAATGCATCAAATAAATATGAAGTTGCGGGTTCACAACGTTCAACATGTTGAGTGATATACATTTTTCACCAAACACTTCCGTCATATACATTTTGCACTCAACAATTCCATCATATACGTGAGATTGGGCAATTTATAGAATATTGTAACATTGTATGAAGATTTATAGTAATTTATTTATCGCTATAACATGTTCTATTTAATAAATAGTATATACAATTATTTAAATTGTATTCAATAATTTTTTTTTATAAGTAAGATTGTATAAAAGTCTGTCAAAATGAAGGAATATAGAGAATTTCCATGGTGTCAAGCCGTAAATACGGAGCTGCCCTGAGGGGAAACTAGCTCAGCCAGTCGAACTACTTCATAACTGAATTCTAGACTGTTACTGACACAAAAAGAGTTCAAAATTCTGGCCCATAAGGGTGTCTGTTACAATTGTGGAAAGTGTAGACAGCATGAGTACAATAACCATGCACAAATGCATGAAAGGTCGGCATGCACATGACAAAACAACAAAGAATAATAAGAGACAGATCACCAGTATGGGTTGTAGTGCGGCGACGTGACCATGCAAAAGGAACCAAATGTTGTGTCTCCAAGAGGAGGTGGCTCCTCGTTGACTGGTGTCTGGTCTAGTTGCATGGTGTCCTCATCTTGCGATGGCATGTGCTCTTCCTTATGGGCCTCCTCTGGTCATGATGGGAGCCTCTGCGTGGACCAAAGTTTCCAGTTCCAACACTGGTGCAGAGGTTGCTACTGGTTGGGTTGTTGTTGCTTGGCCTACCTCTGGTGGGAGGTGATGAGTTCTCTGTAACTCGAAGAGAAACTGCAGGAGTTGAGAGGCTTTGGTGTTTAGGATCTCTAGGTAGAACCGGAGGTCGTCCATGTCCCAACGCAGGTCGAATACCAGACTCTGCACCAGTGCAAGCATTGTTTGTCACTCGCATTCTGGGTCAGTGTAAGAATCGGCTCGAGATTAGGGTTGTCGTAGTGAAATTTGACTGGCTTCCAGACCATCCATTTGAAATTGGACGTTGTGAGGCTGGTCCTGAAGCGACTGGGTGGCTGGAGAGTTGGGAGGAGCCAAAGGGCCTGGGTGTGAAACAGATGCTGAATTGTGCAAAGGTCCTGGGTTGTAGTCGAGTGAGGCCCCTGAGAAATCCAACACCTCCATTCTATTGGCAAGGCACACGGCAAGGGGCAGGAGAGAAGAGGGAATGTGAGTGGACTATTCCAAGGATGAGGGCGAGGTGGTGGAAGAGGAGGAGGATAGCAGTGAGGGAGCAGGCAGAGGATGGAGGACTAGGGGAGGCCGGTTTGGCTGGTAGGCTGACCCGCGTTTCGACTTCTCTTGTAGTTGGGGCATCTCTAGGATATTGGGAGAGTGAAAATGCACAAGCAACAGAGCAGGAGAGGACAAAAGCAGAGCAGGGAAAGGATGGGAAGGAGGTCAAGCTCTGAGAAGAAAAATTAGGAAAGAATGAGCCATCGGGAGCCGCTGGAGAAATTGAAATAGGTGGGGGAGCTAGTGAGGTTGCATAAATGACCGCACATGCAGAGTAAAGGCCTAGCAAGGTCCGTCGAATGGATGTCAAGGCAGAGAAGGGCGCACTGAGAGTAATGGTGCCCTGCCTTGAGCGAGTTGAAGTTAAAGTCATGACACACGTGGGTAGGAAGATGAAGTACATGGATATGTTGGAAAAAACCAGAAAAAATAGTGGTAATGTTTGTTACTGGAAAGTTGGGCTTCTGTTGTTTCATGATCTACAAATAGCACCTAGATTTCTACGATATACATATTGACAATCGGAGTTGCAGAGTACTTGAATTTGAAGCGGCTTGTGTCAAATAACCAAATTGAAATAATAAACTCAATAACTTATTTATCTATCAATAAAATCATTTATAATTAATTCTTGACTTAGCTGGTTTTTTGGATCGCAGGTTCTCGGGTTGGGGACCTGTTATTCCATGGCCTACAAATAGCACTGAGAGTTCTATGATATACAAATTGACAAGTGGTCTTGCGGCCTCTTCGAATATTTGGATTGCGGATTCTCAGGCTGGCGGTCTGAAAATCGGGCTTTTGTTGTTCCGTGGCCTACAAAAATCAAATATGTAATTTGACTAAGTAGATATATAGAGCATGCACGGAAGCTTCATTCTGAGTTGTCGTGGTTGCGGGCTGAAAATTGAGATTCTGTTGTTCCATGAGTTCTGTGATATACAAATTAACAAGTTGTTTTGCAGACTATTTGAATTTTTGGATCGCAGGTGCTCGGACTGGTGGGATGAAATTTGGGCTTATGTTGTTCCGTGGTGTACAAATAGCACCTAGAGTTCTGCAATATACATATTGACAATTAGACTTGCGGAGTATTTGAATTTGACGGGGCTCGTGTCGAATAACCAAATTGAATTAGTTATCCTTTTTACATATGCTAGTGGACAAAAAAATAAAGAAAAGTAGTATTGACGTATTTTACATAGGCTGGTGAACATAAGTATGAAAAAAATAGCATTTCCGAATTAGTGTTCTTTAAAAGAGCGGGTTCTTGAGTTAGCTAGTTTTTGGATTGCGGGTTCTTGACTTAGCTATTTTTTGGATCACGGGTTCTCGGGCTGGGGACCTGTTGTTCCATGTGCTACAAATAGGACCGAAACTTTGGCGATATACAAATTGAAAAGCGATTTTGTGGACTATTTGAATTTTTGGATCGCGGGTTCTCAGGCTGGCGGGCTGAAAATCGGGCTTCTGTTGTTCCGTGGCCTACAAAAATCAAATATGTAATTTGATTAAGTAGATATATAGAGCATGCATGGAAGCTTCATTCCGAGTTGTCGTGGTTGCGAGCTGAAAATTGAGATTCTGTTGTTCCATGAGTTCTGTGATATACAAATTAACAAGATGTTTTGCAGACTATTTGAATTTTTGGATCGCACGTGCTCGGACTGGTGGGATGCAATTTGGGCTTATGTTGTTCCCTGGTGTACAAATAGCACCTAGAGTTCTGCAATATACATATTGACAATTGGACTTGCGGAGTATTTGAATTTGACGGGGCTCGTGTCGAATAACCAAATTGAAATAATAAACTCAATAATTTATTTTTCTATCAATAAAAGCATTTATAATTAATTAAAACAAGTTTAGCATTCTCGAATTAGTTATCCTTTTTACATATGCTAGTGGACAAAAAAATAAATAAAAGTAGTATTGACGTATTTTACATAGGCTGGTGAACATAAGTATAAAAAAAATAACTTTTTTGAATTAGTGTTCTTTAAAAGAGCGGGTTCTTGAGTTAGCTAGTTTTTGGATCACGGGTTCTCGGGATGGGGACCTGTTGTTCCGTGTGCTACAAATAGGACCGAAACTTTGGCGATATACAAATTGAAAAGCGATTTTGTGGACTATTTGAATTTTTGGATTGCGGGTTCTCGGGCTGGCGGGCTGAAAATCGGGCTTCTGTTGTTTCGTGGCCTACAAAAATCAAATATGTAATTTTATTAAGTAGATATATAGAGCATGCACGGAAGCTTCATTGCGGGTTGTCGGGGTTGCCGGCTAAAAATTGGGGCTCTTTTGTTCCGTGGGTTCCGCGATATACAAATTGACAAGCTGCTTTGCAGACTATTTGAATCTTTCGATCACGGGTTTTGGGACTGGCAGGCTGAAAATTGGGCTTTTGTTGTTCCATGGTCTACAAATAGCACCTAGAGTTCCGTGATATACATATTGACAATCGGACTTGCAGAGTATGTGAATTTGAAGGGGCTCGTGTGGAATAACCAAATTGAAATAATAAACTCAATAACTTATTTTTCTATCAATAAAATGATTTATAATTAATTAAAACAAGTTTAGCATTCCTGAATTACTTTTCCTTTTTACATACGCTAGTGGACAAAAAAAGAAAAAAAAATAGCACTGACATCTGTTACATAGGCTAGTGAACATAAGTATGAAAAAAATAGCATTCCCAAATTAGTTTTCTTTAAAAGAGCGGGTTCTTGACTTAGCTAGTTTTTGGATGGCGGGTTCTCGGGATGGGGACCTGAAAAGCGAGCTTTTGTTGTTCCTTCTCCTACAAATAGCACCTAGAGTTCCACGATATACATATTAACAATCGGACTTGCAGAGTATTTGAATTTGAAGGGGCGCGTGTCGAATAACCAAATTGAAATAATAAACTCAATAACTTATTTTTTTATCAACAAAATTATTTATAATTAATTAAAACAAGTTTAGCATTCCAGAAATAGTTTTCCTTTTTACATATGTCGGTGGACAAAAAAAGGAAAAAAAAATAGTACTGACATCTGTTACATAGGCTGGTGAACATAAGTATGAAAAAAAATAGCGTTCTCGAATTAGTTTTCTTTAAAAGAGCGGGTTCTTGACTTAGCCAGTTTTTGGATCATGGGTTCTCATGCTGGGGACCTGAAAAGAGGGATTTTGTTGTTCTGTTTCCTACAAATAGCACCGTCAGTTCCGCGATATACAAATTGAGAATCAAACTTGCTGACTATTTGAATTTTAAGGGGCTCGTGTTAAAAAAATTTAGCATTCACGAATTAGTTTTGTTTACATAGGTTTTACATACGCTGGTGGAAAGAAGGACACAAAGTATAGTACCAATGTCTATTACACAGGGCGGTCGACAAATGGAGCAAATAAATAGCATTCCTGAATCAGTTTTCTTTAAAACAGGTACTCATTCACACAACAAATTGAAATTTATGAAATTATAGGTTCTTGGAGACCATAAACTATACATAGCAAATACGTAACTCTGTATACATACTCTCTATAAAAATCTAGGAAGACATAAAAGAAGAGAAAAAAATGGCCTTCCCGAATTAGAGCATGGACGGAACCCTCATTGCATACTTAACCAGTTTTTGGATCGCGGGTTCTCGGGTTGGGGACCTGAAAATCAGGCTTCTGTTGTTCCATGATATATAAATCGACAATGGGACCTGCAGACTATTTGAATTTTAAGGGGCTCGTGTGCATTGGCGAATTAGTTTTCTTTACATAGGTTTTACATATGATGGTGGACAAAAGCACAAAAAATAAAGTGGCAATGTCTATTACATAGGGCGATGGACAAAAGGACCAAATAAATAACATTCCCGAATTAGTTTTCTTTAAAACAGGGGCTAGTGGATACAAGAAATTGAAATGTATCAAATTTTAGGTTCCTGGAGAACATAAATTATACATAGAAAATATGCAATTTTTTAAAGTAGATATTTACTTTTATACATAAAAAATATGTACTTTTATAAATTATGGGGATGAAATTTTATACAGCATGCATGGAGCCCTCATTCCATATTTGCACGGAGGCCTGATTCGATATTGAGGTAGTTTTTGGATTGTGGGTTGTGGAGCTAGCAAACTGAAAATTGGGCGTTTGTTGTTCCATGGCCTACAAAGAGCACCCACAGTTCCATGATATACAAATTGATAAGCGAACAAATTGCCAAAAGTATGAAGGACAGTTGTCAAGATGCAAGAAATGACATACTCTCTACACGTTTGAGTGCAGAAAAAATAGTGACCACAATTTTATGACATTTATATATATATATATATATATATATATATATATATATATATATATATAGCCCCATTCTAAATGAAGAGCTATTTACTATGGAACACGGGCATAAAATGAATGCACCAAACTAAAATGAAGAAACATATATAAACAGTTGAACAGGCACATTAATAATTAATCATGCTAAGCCCATCTGGGGTCATTTATAGCCCCAAGGTCTGATTTGAGCAAGTCAAAATCACAGAGACACGAGTCTCTCCTTGAGTTTCATAAGTGCACTTACATATGTTAGTATTGTATTACATCTTATTCAGTCAGGGGTTGCAAACTGTGGCAGTTTTCCATTTTCAAGCGATCGTTTGCATGGAAGACACACTTTCCCACTGGAAAATGGTTTAGTGTGTGCTGTCAAGAAGAGGTATTCTTCTTGCAAATTAGGCGTGAAAGACTTACTTTTTTTTTTTAAATCAATTGTTCACAAATTGCACATGCAATGGAAGGAGTGTCTTTCATTTGTTTCATGTAGTCTTGTCTTGCTTTTTTCTTTCGCACAAAAGTATTCGTAGAAACTGTTTCATGGTTTTCATTACTACTACTGCATGGTGTTGGTTGCAAATCACGAACTAGAACAATTGCATCACCATTCTGGGATATGTGATCGCACCTATTTATGTTCTGTTCTGCACGAACAAATTTCTTTACATTGTGATATGTGAGTTTCTCTCTAAAAGGAAGTGTAGCAATGTATTTTTTTCTCTTGCGCAAGACCTTTTTCAAGTTGTAGTAACTTACTCTATGTTTCTTTCCCAAGGGTAGGATGAGCTAGTGGCAACTGGGATGAATTTCACTTTCACCCAGCTTCTGAGAAACTACTTTACGTTTTTTGTTCAAGGCTTCTGTGACATTATCAGAAGTGGGACGAATTTGACAAACAATTTTTTTCAAATTGTGATAACTTACTCTACGTTTTTTGTCTAAGCGGTCTATGGCCTCATCACAATTGTCATGAAGTTTATGCATGTTTTTTTTGTTCAAGCCCTGTCTGCCCATATCACAACTGAGAGGAGTTTCATTTTCACTAAAAAACATTCCACGAGTATGCAAATTCGATGTTGTTTGGGTGGCATGGACAGTCAACCATGAACTACCGATATGTGCAATCAAAGGTTCATAATGGATATGTGTTGTATCTGTTTTCAACGAGAGGATGTCAATTTTTCGATCGTAATTTGAATCAATAACCCAGGAATGGATAGTGGCATCTGGCAAGGGTGACCACACCTGGATATTCACCCTGAATAAAATAGACAACCATTGCAAATAGAATCTACAACCCTCCATATTCCCTTTTTCATATGGAAGCACCATGCTCACAAGGTATTCCTACCAACTTCCAACTTTTGGCATATTTTCTACAAGATATGGGCAAAGGTGCTGATGCAAGCACATAAAAGCCTGTTGGTTGCCGCCTATAATTACATTGCAAAAGGAATGTACAGTATAAAGTCGTAACAAGTGAACATCGAACTCTGTTGCTGCCAAACAACAAATTGCATTGAATAGACTATCTCCATAGCTAGACACAATGTTTGTTGCAAGTTGTAAACCATGGAAATCTATGCCATGCAAAATCCATTTCCATTGCGACTGAAGGTCTTTGCAAATAACGAACAAGTACATATGAGAACCTTCTATATTTCATATGGACATTTTTCTATACAACAGTGGTTCATAATGGCCACTGAGGGCATTGGCATCATGGAACAAGATGCAATATGGATTGTCAGATGCAGTTTTGTTGAAAAATAGATATCTTGTTTTTCTTGTCAATGACCAAATGCCAACTAGTATATTCAGCCAGTTAGATAGCCACCATATACAACATGTATCTCCCCAAAGTACCCTCTCATGCGTAGGTAGAACTAGAGATGCAGACAACCGCATCTTTGAAAAATACATAGTGACATCATGTATTCCATGCAACTGCGAAAGAAAATCAGATACCAGTTCGTATTCATAGGACTGCAAAGCCTCAACATTGCCATTTTTAAAACAGTTCAAGAAATAATCTATCATTCCATTGCGCAGCTCAGTCAACGAATAGCGGAAATGAAATAGAACCTGGAATGTATCAAAAAGGCAATCCCCAACAGTATACGAGAATGTATCCAATCTAAAAAGCCCATTGCTATGCAAAACCATGTTAATGTTGTAATGTATAATGGATTGTGTATCTATTTCATGTGACTCAACATCTATCACTTCTTTCATCTCTTCAACTGTCACTTTCAAGATGTTTGCTACATACTTTCAGTTTCTATGAAAACAGAGAAAAGCAGGGGAAAATAAAAAAAACTAGCAAAATAAAAAAGGAAAGCAAAATAGGATACCAATCCCCGTATGTATCTTTCAACCTTCTTCTTATCAACTCGAATCCCTCCTAGTCCCCATAGCAGATGAGAAGAAAATAGAGAAATAAATAAAAAAATAACTTTACTGAGCAAAAAGAGAATAGGTAAACACAGTTTTCTGACCCACAGAATAAAAGCATCCCCTACAACTACACCCCGACCAATGGTTCCTTCTTCTAATGGATCCCAACTACTTTTCGTAAATCCCTCTGCATTGCAAGATGCATGGTTTCCAGGAACAGAAACTAAGAGCATAGACAAAGATGGTCTGCAACAGAATTTGGAGTCAGGGACTCCCACCATTAAAAAACAACAAGAACAAGGAAACTTACCCTTCAAGAAAGGATAACAAGAGCTCAGCCCCAAAAAACTACAAACCGCAACCACAGGTCCAACAGCTTGCAAAGTTGAAGAAAAATAAACCAATGAACAACCGCGAAGAGCTCGAACTGCAAGTGCAGGACCTCAACTTTGCAAAGCTGAATCAAACAAGAACCAGAATCATGGAATGAAGCAGCAAACAAGGATCGAGCACTCAAGCAGCGATGTCGGCCATGAACGAAACTGTATTTCAATGCATCTGTACAATAATCATTTAAGACTGTTAGAGCTGTTAGGTAAACAGTTAAGACTGTCAGGACCGTCGAAGGGCATAGGCTTGTGCAAGCATTTAAGAAAATATGCAGTGTGGCAGGCCTGTTCTCTCGAAGCACGCAACAATAAAGAAAAAATCACACATAGTAATATGGTAGAGAATGTATTCTACCCAGTAAAAAATGCTAAGTGAAACATTCGAACTAATGCTAGCATTAATCCACCTTCAACCAATGCATAATAAAATATATGATTCAAAAAGACCATATACTACCAAATACTTTGGATATGCCAAGATATTTAACATTGGGAATAGCAAAGGCGACAATAAGACCTCCAATCTATTGTCCAATCAAATATTGACAAACATGATACTTTTTATTATATAAAAATCGATGTTTTCACTTCCCTTGTTCCAACAATAGACAATATGGAAATATTTCTGGTCAATGCTCAATCTAATAACAGGTCAATAATTTATTGATCCCTATAGTCCCTATATGCCCATGGCAGGGACTAATAATAAAAGTTATATTAGGAGAATTATCTTTCTAGAGCATTTTTAATATAATTCAAATAAATTAATCTTTTAAAATATTTAAAAAAAACATACAATTATGATTAAAAATATGATTGTTTCTAAGATAGCATTTTTATACCTTGAATGGGGTGTCACTTTGATATCATGTACATCAACCTAAAGGGAGGACACTCGAAAAATATATTTTAAAAAATTATATAACTATATTTTTAATTAAATATTTGATTGTTTCTAAGATAACATATTTATACCTCGAATGGGGTGTCATCTTGGCATTATGTACAACAACCTAGAGGGAGGAGGATCGGCTTTATGGCAGCTCGAGACTCCAAAAATGCACGTGGAGTACATTTCCTATTTCCTCCAAGGTTTAGAAATTACTCACATTTGGTTTCTGCAGCGTGAGAACGTGTGGGTGCAACTGGTTGATAGTATTGTTGAAGGGATGGGAAATTACTACAAGCGCACTTCAGTTGTAATGGCAATAAATCTGCACCATCTGCTTTGTTATCTTGAGGTGACCTCAACACAAGCAGGAGGACAACCTCATATTGTTGGATTGGCCTTGGCTCACTCTCTCATTGGTATTGGCTAGATCTGGTTTAGAAGATTGACAATCTCCCTCTTGGGAGTTGTTGGTCGATTTGTAGGCTCAATGTCGTGCATCTGTGAACGAGGGTGTTCTCGTAGGGGTTTTTTCTCTTGTAGCCACCCAGGGAAGGAGATTGTTGAAATGGGACTCTCTCTTACCGATCTAGAGGGAGCAGTTGAGGCACCACCACTCCAGAAAGAAGATCCAAGCAAAGAATTGATCATGCAGGAGGCAGCCATGATTTGGGGGTGTATATTCAAATGGTACGAGGCTAAGTTTGAGTCAATGGATGATGTTTCTCAGCAAGCCCCCAATCTAATGTTGATAAACAAGTTTGAACGCACCATTATGGTCGGCTTGGAAGGAAAAGAAGCAAAAGACCTTCCCTCTAGTCCCCCCCATTTTTCGCAAGAGAATTGGAGCCAGGTCAACCCCTCGAGCAATTTATTTTTGAAGGTTGAGCATCTGCAACTTCTCTTCAAGGTTCGCAGTGAAGCGACAGATTTAAAATAAAAAATTGAACAATTGGACCGCAAAATCTTAATGTTAGTGGCTTTAAATTCCCACCCAACTCACCAAAGGCCAACATCCATCCTTTCTTCGTAGAATGCAATTCACATGAATGTGTCAATTCGAAGACTATCATTCGAAGACTAAGAACATTGATGTACAATACCATTTCGTGAGATACATGGTGGAAAGTAGCAAGGTGTTGCTGGAGAAAGTAGACACGTTGGGAAACATAGCAGACTCATTGACCAAGTTTGTGAGTTCTGTGAATTTGTCTTGGTGCAAAGAGGAAATGGGCATTGTTGCCTTGGGTCTGTGAATGAAAGTTCAAAGTTCTCTTGGTTTCAGAAAAGAAGAAAACAAGTGGGAGAATGTTGGGTTGTTATATTCTTTGTAGTGAAAGTTGACGTGGATCGACTGACATTCGAATTCGAAGGTCAAGGTGGTTTGATCGGGTAAAGACAAAGTCAAGGTGGATCAATAGCAAGTCGAAGGTTGAGGTTAGTCAACTAAGTAAAGTCGAAGGTTGAGGTGGTTCGACATGGTAAAGACATCAACAACAAGTCAAAGAGGTCAAATGACAAGAGGTCGACAGGAGGGTGTGTGGAAACCGATTGAAGACCGAATGAAGGTCGACTGGTAGTCGACGAGTATGACTTGGTAGTTGACTGTAACATTATCTTGAGATTCGTGGGATTTGTAGCCAATAATCTGCATGGATATGTAACCATTTTTGGGTGCCATTTTCTTTATGGTTTTTCCTATTGTAAAGCCTATAAAGAAGGCATGTTGTAAGGCCAAAAAGGTTGATCAATGAGTCAATCAGTAATCATAGAGGTTGTTCAATGAGTCAATCATAAGTCCTAATTGGCTATAGGGTTGTTCTTTCGTAAGAAAGAGGGTATGATGTCGATTGTGTATTAGGTGTGGACCAAGGTTAGACATGTAACATTTTATTATGAATAAATAAGACAACAAGGAGAAGAACGCTCAAAGAATGTTTTTTATTGGACTAATCTGTAGGTGCAGACACTAACAGATCTCCCTAGATCCACCTGGATCTAGAACAAAATAGGACAGGACATCACTCTTTCCCTAAGTTTTGACCATTGAATTAGCTAGTAGGAAGGAACAAGTAACATACCTTAGTATCTCTTCCTAGGGTCTTTGTTTCTCCTGCTTCGCTCCAGTGCTCTCATGAGGTCAAGACCAAGACAACACAAACCAACCAAAGTGAAGATAGAAAAATATATTCAACTGTCAACTTATGTGTATGATCAAGGAATTACACAATAAAGTGAGAATAGCTTTATGGGAAAGGGACATGCCACTGTATCATATTAATTGAAAGTAAAGATTACAACCTGATTGCCTTAATGTCACAAGCTTCCTTTCGATGGATCTTGGCTCCAACACACACACTTGCTCAATCCTTGTATGAAGAAGATCAAAACCTCTTGATAGACTTGCTAGGGTCTCCAAGCTCCTGTTCAAACTAAGTCCTTCACACAATCCTTTCACCAATTCTGCAATGAATCTTGCTTAACCTTTTCCATGAGAATTCCCTCAATATATAGGAGAGAATGCACAATAAAGTGAGAATAACTTTATGGGAAAAAGACATGCCACTGTATCATATTAATTGAAAGTAGAAGATTACAATCTGATCACCTTGATGTCGCAAGATCTCTTTCAGTGGATCTTGGCTCCAACACACACACTTGCTCAATCCTTGCATGAAGAAGATCAAATCCTCTTGATAGACTTGCTAGAGTCTCCAAGCTCCTGTTTAAGCTAATTCCTCCACACAATTCTTTCACCAATTCTCCAATGAATCTTGCTTAACCTTTTCCA
>CBVK0100179674.1:12588-23742 GCA_900067695.1 Picea abies
CCAGTACAAGGATAACCATTCGAATGCCAACCCATTCTTCTAGAAGATTCATTTCTAGAACCATCAAGAATTCATCTTTTTCCAAGCTTTAGAGAAGGTTCGCACCCTAGCTATGTAACACAGTGCAAGAAGTTCGCACCCTAGCTTAAGGAAACCTGCAAGAATGGGTCATTCTCGCACCCTAGTATATTAGCAACCTGCGAACTCTCTTCAAAAGTATGTTTTATGAGAAGAGATGAATGTCAATTTACTCAGGAGAAAGTTCTTATGAGGAGCTTGAGTACACCATCATGATGACCAAAATCATGGGTAATAGAATGCCCCCCAAAGTATGAGGCTGGAACCAGTGACAACTGAAAGACTTTGTAAGCTGCATGTGTGTGTTGGAAACCAGGAACACACCTAATCGGAAACCTGCGAACAACCAAGCATCTGCAGATTATCATATATATCAATTCTGAGGTAGGAATTCCCATACTCAGATCACAGACGGATGACATTGTAGACATAGGTCATGGCCACCAATCATACACTGTGGATCCATGCCGTCAAAATATAGCATAGCCACTAGGAATACACTGTGGATCTATGCGAGAAAATTCAAATTAAGACGACATAGCCATGAGACATACAAAGTGGATCCATGTGTTGCAAATTATACATACTCCATCGCAACCTAGACAAAGAGATGATATCCAGGGTCTTCAATCTCGTCGCCCAAAGTACGAATCTAACCATGTGATTACATGTGTTGAAGTTGAACATGGCAGAAACCACTTGATTACCGGTCATTGATGAAACCATTAACAAGTGCGAGGGAAATCACCATTGATGTCAATGACTCCCAAGGTACTCTAGTACAATCCATTGAGTGTGAATGACTGAGTTGAAGTCGAAAATTCGACGGAATCTTTTGATCAGGGGACAATGATGTAAACCCACTGTCGAAAGAGAGGAAACCTGCCATTGAAGCATGCAAGTTCCAAGGTACCAAAGAATTTCTAAGTCTTGTTTCTAGATAATGAGTTAAAGTCGATGGAACAAAACTCGTCACAGGAGGGCCTTGATGTATCCCCCATCAATGACACGAAATGAGTAATAGATTTTGAAGGTGAAACTGAGTATGATGTAAATTAAACTGGACACGGGGAAGGCCGACACAGAGAGAATGGACAACTACAGATGGCTAACTCAATAGAGGTTTCAGATGGAATTCTCTTGAACATATGAACGACACGACCAATGATTTGGCAGCATTGACTCAAATACGACACAGGGAATGACCTTGTAGCAAATCGAATGAGAGACAAATGGATTTCCCAAACCGGCTTCAAATATAATGAATCGGGGGTGTCATGTTCAAGAGCGACACTTACTGCCAATCAATACGAAGATGATAACATATCCCTTTCCCAAATTTTCCCCCACCATTTCTGGCGAGTACCTCTTTATTTTTATGCAAGCTTGAGGAGGATAACATATGCTTGTTGATATAAGTTTATCCTTCAGATAAGTCCTTCGAAGTATGTTTAATGAACCCTAAGAAGGAGTGGTTCGATCCCATTATGGGTCTGTCGATGTTTGTTTAACGAGTCCAAAGATAAAAAGCTCGAAGGTTTTTCATGATTATAGAGTCTGGAAAAAAACTTAAAAGAGAACTCTCTCAGTTCCTTTTTTGTAAAGTAGTCTGATGAGACCGACAAAGAGATAAATTATCGCTCACCAGATGCTTTCTTCAAATACTTTATCGAGCGTGAAAATAGCAAGGTCGCTCCGCTATCTTTTCATGTTTAGAGTGTCTGAAAAGAGCTTAAAGAGGACTCTAGGGGGGTTCCTTTTTCGTAAAACCTTGTTGAGCCTAAAAAAGTGATAAAAGTATGCTTGATCGCATTCTCGTTTATTTTTGAGCGCGATAACGGACAAAGACCACGCTCGATGTTTTATACAAAAACCATAAAAAACAATCAAAACATGCGATGAAAAAATAAAAATTACGTCCGCATCCCTGTTTATGAACATCGAAGTCATTACACCTGCAAAATTTACACTCAAAAGGACATTAGGGTTTAGGCTTTAATCAATAAACAATTATAAAAAATTCAAATAACATGGTAAAAGGAAATATAAAGAAATAAAAACTCTTTTTACCATATCATTTTCACTTTTCACTATTTGAGCCCAAAAATCCCTCTTTTACCCTTGAAGTTTGGCATCAGATTGCGGGAGTTATGAGCATCCATTCGACGAGCTATCAGTGATAGTGAGGTAGGCTCTTTTTCCTCTACTCTTTCATGGTTTTATTTTTCATTTTCATTGGTTAAAACTCATTTTTTGAGTTTGTTTTGTGAGCCCTACTTGCGCTCAGCCATTCTCGCAGGTGGGCTACACAGGACCTGCGAGAATGGGTCATTCTCCCAGGTGAGCCCACAACAACCTATGAGGTTCTTTCACTGTGCCTAAAGGGCACCTACGAGAACTGCAAAGCACAATTTTTTTTTTTAAATTTACTCAATAACCAATTCATGAGTAGAGTTACTAATCCTCTGCTTATGCTTCTTATGCAAGTGTTTGGCCATCAAAATGGTTCTTGAATGGTGTGAAAGGGAGCATGAAGAAGACAATTCCATTGCCAGAAATCATCCACCCACTATTGTTGCTTTGAGAAACTGTGGCCTTATGAAGTGCTTTTGTATCCTAGGCATGAGGGCCCAAGTCAAGTTATTAGAGTACCTTGTGCATATGTGGGATCCCGATCAGCAGGTATTTCATGTAGGATTCCACACACTGTCCTTATATATTGAGGACATTTACTTCTTGACTGGACTGTCATGGCAAGGGTACCACGTGAGCCTGACTGGTAGCAGAGGTGGTGGGCTGCCCATGAGTGAGTACTGTCGCTTACACTGTGTTCCTGAGGCAGAGAGGAAGAAAGGGAAAGTAGCTATTTGGGGAGTACGGGATTTGACCGTCCGTACTATCCTATTCACCATTGCTCGAATGCCTAGGAGATCCGCTCCTCACATGGCGCTCCAGAGTTACTTTCAGTATGCCATAGAGTGTAGTGAACCTCGGTTTTTTAACTGAGCAGATGTTGTGCTTCGTAGTATGAAAAGGCAGTTGACCAAATGCATATGAGGCGACCTGAAGCAATTCGAGTATGGATCTTTGTTAGTATCCTTCTTTCTCGAGAGGGTTCCGTTACTGAGGCTGTAGGTGGAGTGGAATTTACTGGCTCCCAAGGATCCAAGAATTCTGTGATAGTGTCAGATCATGGCCCGGCACGTAGCTAGACCAATAATCAAGTATGATGATACCTTCTTCGATTAGCTGCAACCATAGATGTTGATGGTTGACGATTATGCTTATGCCAGATAGGATTTCCGAGGAGATCTGGACTTAGTACTGCCAGAGGATGCTCAGTGGGGGGAACTTGGTAAGAAGTACACACATTTTTTCTTTTTAAATGTTTTTGTTAATTTTTATCATATTCAAATGTTTTTTATATGTTTGTTCAAATACTAAATAAAAAAATCGTTGTTGATGACACAGATGTGGGACCTTACCGACCTCCTGGTACTTCTCCCATTCAACAGCGAGGAGAGGTAGTGCCAGTGCCACAATGGGAAGCCAGGGATTATCAAGCAGTGGAACAAAACCTAGAGGGTTTAACAACAGATATTCCAGACATGCCTCTTGGAGAGGTTCCACGACGCGATCAGCGTCATACAGTAGGAGTGTCAGAGTCCATGAGTCGACTACTCCGTAGAGTTTCCTAGGCAGTCGTGTGTTACCATGAATGTCATCCATGACATCACTTTGTAGAATCTATGAGCTTCAGATTTTGACATTTTGGTCTTTGAACAAAACTTTTTTGTAAAAAAACTCTTTTGATCGTTATATATATAGACGACTTCTACCGGTTTATCAAGTGTTATGAAAATTGATGTGAGTTATATATATTGATTTATAATCGGGGGGAAAGAGAAGAGAAATACGCATTAGGGACAATTTCAAAGCTTCAAAAGCATTGTTGGTGATGGTATCCCAGATGAACTCTGAACCCTTTTTGAGGAGCCACGTAAATCCACGATTTATCTCAGCATAATTTGGGATAAAAAGATGAAGAAAGTTTGCTTTCCCCTACAAACTTTGTAACTGGCGAAGAGTAGAAGGAGGAGGGAGATTAAGGATCACCTCAACCTTTAAAGGATCCATCCGGATCCCTTGATGCGAAATGATAAAACCTAGAAGTCGGTTGGATTCCACGCAGAAAACACACTTATGAGGATTTAAACGTATACGGTAGAACCGACAGCGAACGAAAATGGATCGGAGGTGGGTTGGGTGATTGACTCGGTGCATTGAGTGAGCAGGTAAATCGTCCAAATATGGTTGAACGATGTGCTTGATATCATGGAAAGCATAAGACATAGCACATTGAAAAGTTGCGTTGACTTTCTTGAGACCAAAAGGGAGTTTCCGATAGGCAAAAGTACCCCAAGGACAAATAAAAGCAATCTTATGTTGATCCTCAGAAACAATGTTGATTTGATTATACCCGAAGAAACCATCTGTGAGAGAGAAGATTTCACTTCCGGCGCAATCATCGTCAATCTAATCGACGAAGGGGGTAGGAAAGTTGTCTTTGGGACAATCTTTGTTGATATCCCTATAATCAACGCATACACAAATTGTGCCTTGTTTCTTGTCAATCGAGACAAGATTGGAAACCCAGTCTGTGAGAGCCACCGGATAAATAAAGCCAGCTTTAAGAAGTTTCTCGACTTCGAGTTTGACAGCCGCCGCTTTACATGGGTGAATTGGACGAAGGCGTTGTCGAACGGGTTTAGCGTCGGGGTATGTCTTTATCTCATGTATCACAATCTTAGGGTTGATACCCAACATTTCTTTGTAGCTCCATGCGAAGATGTCATGAAAATCTTTGAAAAGGGATGTGTAGGTGACGACTTCATCAGAAGAACACGAAGCTCCAATATGGACATTTTCGACAATCCCAAGTTTGACGGATATGTCAAGGGGAATAGTGGGTGAGATATTGCTTAAGTTCCCTTCAAAAAACACATCGTGTGCGGACTCGGGAACGGTGGAGATGACGACAACGGTTGACGGGGTCGAGATCCATTGGTAGTTTTCAATGGTATGTTGCTCCAGAAAGAGGATGGAACGATGATGTCCATCATCCCAAGGGGTGTCCTCCATGATAGACATGATCATCTCGTCAGTGGGAAAAATGACACAGAAAGGATCGGGAGATAATGCACTAAGAGAGGGGGTAGAAAGTGTTACCGATTGAATGGACTGATAGGTGGATTCAACCAGACTTAACGGCATTGCGTCATCGAAACGAAGATGATCGCCAGGGTCAAGTACTATCCAGGGGTCATGAGATGCAGGAAGTTTGTGAGGCGAGGTGGAGACCATGTTGATGGAAGCAACAGACGAGCGTGGAACATCGGGCGATGGAATGGGGAAAGTACCCATTAACAAAGAGTCTTTTAAAAGACCTACACCAACATTCTCATAACCCGGTGGGGTTTTAGCGATAAACGGTACATTGCCAGTACGGGTATCGGAATTAAAGAAGGCTAGTTGGTCAATGGTGATGACCTTTCCTTCATGGGGGAAATGTACCACATGGAAAAGGTTTGACACAACTGTGCACATGGAATCGATCCAGCTGTGGCCAAGTAGAAGATTGTAATCAAGGGGAGCGTCGAAGACTTCCACTTCAACTTGGACCATTTTGCCTTCTATCATGATGGGCAATGAAGGAAGGACACCGTAGGGCTTAAAACCGGAGCCGTTGAAGCCTTTAAGAGTGTTCTGGGATTCATTCAAAGGGGGAGAGCCAATGGCTTTCCAGCAAGAAAGAGGCGTAACACATGTTGAGGCACCCTCATCGATAACAGTTCGGAAAATGTTTTTGTCAGAGACAACCACTTGGATCTGGAACACGAGTTGAGGGGGTAACCTTGGAATGTGATCTTCCAAGTAAAAGATTATTAAATTCGTATCCGTCGGGTCGATTCCACCGAGAGCTTGCAACAGTGCCTTCCTTTGTGTGGGACAACTTTGAAGGACTTCAATGGTTGACATCGCAGAAGGTGCTTGGGCCAGATCTTCAACAATGTTGTAGTTCTGAGCCGCACGAGCATGAGGATTGAAAGCTGATTTTTGAATGACGCCCTTCGGGGGGGTCACAGAACTGTGTCAAGGCTTGGTCGTTCGAGATGAAGAGGACTGTTCGTAGGTGGAGTCACGGGAGAGGGTTGTACCAAGGAAGGAGGTAGATCATCAACCTTCTCTTTAGAGGGAGAATAATCTTTGGCTCGAGTAGTGAGTGCAACGTCGCTCTGCTTTGAATAACCAATACACATCAATACATAGGATGTAGTAGAAGATGAGGGTTGGTCATGAATGACCAACTGAGCCTGTTGTTGAGACAGGAAGGGTTGGGACAAAATGGCCACAGCAGGTGGTTTTGGAGCTCCTTGAAGGAACTTAGTGACCTCGGCACGTCGTGGACAATCCATCGTGTAGTGATCATCACCACAGACAAGACAAGGGTATCGTGGTTTGCGCTTATCCCGATCGTTAACAGGGGTAGTTTTGTTTCGCTCTTCTTGAGAAGTATTTTTGTCCTCCTTATTCTTACCCCTTCCCTTTTTGTATTTGTTTTTATCGGGTGGGGCAGATTGGATGACATTTACCTCAGAAGTCTTGCTGGTGGGAGGGGTAGGAGATGGATTTTGAACATTAGAAGAAGCAGGTTTGGGGTTTGTGCTTGAGGAAGAATGTGGTTGGGCCAATCACACCATCAACTACATGCGAAGCAGCTGGAGTAGTTGAAGTGGAAGGATGAGGTAAGTCAGGTAGTAAATCATAAAGGGTTCCCATTTGCGATTAAACGAGGTCAAGATATTGAGCACGACTTATGGCCTGTTCTTCCGTGACTACTCCACCCATGGTGATGTCACGACTGATTTCATTCACAAACGATTTGGTGAACCATTCTGCCAGCAACTGATCGGGGAGTTCGATTTTAATGAGACTTCGTCTCCGTCACCACTCATGAATGTGATCAGATATATGAGTGGCCTTGTTCTGTTTGAAGGAAGTCAAAATCTCGGTCCCTGTGTCATAACGAATCGGTAACTGGTAGTGTGTGAGGAAAGCCATAGATAGGGTGTTAAAGTCAAAGAAGAAACCTCGTGGGAATTCTATATACCACTTTGCAACGGAACCTATGAGGGTTCATTGAAAAAGACGTAAACAAATAGAATCATCCATCAATGAGTTGTATGAACACCATAGGTGAAAAGTCATAACATGATTGTTTGGGTCCTCTCCCGCTTTCCCGTCAAATTTAGGAATGTCTGATGGTAGCTTGGCTGGGATAGCAGGCCATTGGGGAGGGTGATGAATTGGATCATTTAAAATCCTTGACAAATCTGGAAGATCCAAAGTGGCTATGAAAGGTAATTTTTGATTCACCTGTGGGTACTGGTGGCTTTGGGGAGGAAGCCCCGTCGGCAAACCAGTAGGACCATAAGCAGTCTGCATATAATGTGAAGACCCAGGCAGATTCGGTGGTGGTTGGAAAGGATAGTAGCTCATAGGATTATACCCTGGAACAGGGACTTGAGTTTGAGCATTCGAGCCCCAAATAGGATTGAATGAACCTGGATATGGTTGGCCCATACTAGGGGGTATTACGGACGCAGCTAGAAACTGCTGCACCCCAGTCGATTGAGGAGGATGTTGTATCAACTGATTCCAATACTTGGCCAAGGAGGGAGGTATGTTTTTACCATAAGGTGGGGTTGGTCCTCCTATCGAAGGTTGTGTTCCAATTGGGGGTTGTGTTCCAATTGGGATTTGTGTGCCAAAGGGAATTTGCCCACTGAGAGGGGGTTGAGTCATACCACCTTGGTGAAATTGTCCACCAACAGGAATATGGTTATTTGGTGTGCATGACAGAATAGTTCCACTAGGATAAAGACTACTAGTAGAAGATGAAGAAGGTCCTCCAAAAGGAAATTAAGGGAGTGTTAAAATAAAACCAGGAAGAGAGTGCCCAGAAGAGGAAGGACCACCAGGAGAGCTGGATGGGGTTTGCGTAGGAGTGGGAATGGAAGCATTTAATGCATGGTATCCAGGTGGTAGTGTCGGAGTGACATTGGGCGTATGCGGTGTGATGATGGGAGAGAGACTAACTGCAGTAAATTTGGTTGGAACACTCATAGTATCTGTGTGATGGGCCATTTTGATAGGGACGATAAAGTGATAGGTTGTAGTAAACGGTATTGTCTCTGGACTAGAGATTTTGAAAATCACATGTGGGTTGATTTCGGAAATCACAGGTGAACCTGGACCAAAAAGGTCCCGGCGAAAAACACCCGTAGACCAAAAAAGATCTTGGCCTTCTATGCCTGGAAAGGGTCCAATTGGTGATCCAGAAGATGTAACAACTAAGTCTCTGGAAGAATTCAGTCGCATAAAAAGTCACTCAAAATCAGGTTGAAGTCGAAAGTCCTCTCGAGTATTTGTAATTTGGAAATGTTCTAGAGAGTCAGTTCGTTCCACTTGTGGCGTGGTGACGACTGTGACTTCACTTTGTCGAGGAGAGCCCTCAGGTGTACTTGTAGGCAAGGGTTGAGAACCTTCCAGATGCTCTGGAGATAAACCCTGCATTCTATGTGAACGATGTGGAGGAGCTATTGTAAATGAGTGAAAAACTTCACGAAGAAAATCTTATGGTCAACTTTGGTAAACAAACAACACGCGCTAGTAAACAAAATCTAGGAAGTAACACCAAGCAAACAAGACCTTCTAATTCTGAAGCCACTAGTTGGTGATGAAATCCAACATCGCAACAATGAGACGAGAAGGGGCTGGGCTAGGGTGGAAAAGTTACACTGATGAACTGCTTAACGGACTTACACCCTGGTGCAAGCTCCCACACATAATCATGGGTATACCCTCCAAGGAGCTCGAGTGAGTTTGGTCAACATCGATTCCAGGTACCGTGAAGAATTTCCCCTTCACAGTCACCTTGTGTAAGAACCTAGAAATATAGGCCACTAAGGTTACCACTGACAACAATAAATCTTGGGGGGACAGTCAACAGTATGATCCACACGCAAGGGCAGGGTATCTAGCCCAAAATCAACTCAAAAGGCTTCCACTCATCATTGTGGGTATACCTCCAAGTGATCCCTGTAATAAGTGTAATCTCTACACCGATATCAACAAAGCAGGGTGAGTAACTCTGCCAATATCAATGTGATCTCGTGTTTGACCCTTGTGTGAGAAGGGCTTCCTAGGACAAGATGTTGCAAATGGAATTTAACACTCCTTAACACAATATGCTATTGTGTTTTTTGTGCTTTGGAAAGTGTATCTCTCTTCCTACTCCAAAGCGCTAGCCTAGCTAAATGTTGGTGTAATAGAGCCTAGAAAAGAGTTACTAGTTAAATTTTATGATTGCGCAGTGTTATTAAGGGTTGTTGTTACTCAAAGGAAACAGAGATGAAACTTATGTTGTATAAGACTCTGACCCAACAATGCACAGATGAGAATGAAATATAGCAATTTTCGTTCAATGAATCCTATGTATGGGAGGGAAAGAGAAGTTTTCCGGATCAAACTTAAACTACAATACACAATTTCCTTTAAAATACAAGTGCAACAAATCACGCAAGAATAACAATTCTCTATTGTTTCTTTTTCAATAATTTCAAAAACTAATTTTCAATGTTTTCGAAAACGAAAATGATTTTGAAAGAAAAACGTTTGTTCACTTTTCAAAAAGGACCTACACCCTGATGGTGAGAGTGCAGAAAATCAAAAATCAATGAACAAGCAATGATAAAAACCCAAACCACTCTTTCAATGAAAACAAAAATAACAAGCAAACCAAACTAGTCTTTTCAATTGCATAAGAAAAGTGATCTTTCAAAGAATAAGAAAATGATAAAGACAAAGAAGCTCAACTTTCAACCGATCGTTGGTCCTTAACCAATCAAGCACACTCAAATTCCAAAATCAAAGAGTACATCTTCGCAATGAAAAGTCAAGAAACAAAAGTGACAGGAAGAGCCTTTCAAATCCTAAGACTGTTTGTGCACAAGAAACGAAGACAACAGAACATCAATCAATGGTCCAAGAAACTCTTTTGACACACCTAAACTGATCTGGGCAGTTGATCATGTCAAAGTCTTAAAGAAAAAAATTTGAAAAACAGGGTTCGCAGGCCAGCAGTATGACACAGTGCGAGAATGAGTGATTCTCCCAGGTGAGCTTTGAGCAGAGTTCGAGAACCTCGCACTGAACCTAAAAGCAGGGTGCAAACTCAGTATGTTCTCGTAGGACACTGTATAGTGCAGTGCGAGAACCTCTAAAACCAAGCAATTTTTTGGAAAAAGACACAAAATTTGAAGAGGCCTCTGGACCCAGAGGGTCTATCAGGGTATCCTGAAGACTCAGAGATTGATATGAATGGATAAAGGTAAGGCAAGAACAAATGGCCAAGGAAAAATACCAAAAACCACAAATAAATCGGGTTATTTCCCCAGCGGAGTCACCAATTTTGTTATCGGACTAATCGGTAGGTGCGGACACTAACAGATCTCCCTAGATCCACTTGGATCTAGAACAAAATAGGACAGGACATGACTCTTTCCCTAAGTTTTGAATTAGCTAGTAGGAAGGAACAAGTAACATACCTTAGTATCGCTTCCTAGGCTCTCTGTTGCTCCCGCTTTGCTCCAGTGCTCTCGTGAGGTCAAGACCAAGACAACACAAACAAACCAAAGTGAAGATAGCAAAATATATTCAACTGTCAACTTATGTGTATGATCAAGGAATTACACAATAAAGTGAGAATAGCTTTATGGGAAAAGGGCATGCCACTGTATCATATTAATTGAAAGTAGAAGATTACAACCTGATTGCCTTGATGTCGCAAGCTCCCTTTTGGTGGCTCTTGGCTCCAACACACACACTTGCTCAATCCTTGCATGAAGAAGATCAAATCCTCTTGATAGACTTGCTAGAGTCTCCAAGCTCCTGTTCAAGCTAAGTCCTTCACACAATTCTTTCACCAATTCTCCAATGAATCTTGCTTAACCT
>CBVK0100179684.1:0-15519 GCA_900067695.1 Picea abies
AACATATAACTGCATCAGAGCATTAAATAAAATGAATTCTGACTTAGTTAAGAAGAACTTAACACAGTTTAAATTTCTTAATCTGAGAGCATCACAAGATGAATTGTGGGTCTTTAACTATCCAATTTAAATAGAATATAGTGAAAATGAAATCAAGAAAAAAGGAAATACATACGAAGAAAGAAGACAAATCTCATACCACCACCATCAGAATCTTTTCATGGAAAATTCAGGACATCTGCATGTGCATTCTATTCAACTTCAGAAATTTACATTCAAGTTCCAAATAGCTAAAATTGTGCCCTTGCACTTATTCCAACCCCTAAAACATTCGGAATTCCTAATATTTATACAAGATGAGTTCCTTCAGTTCAAAACCGATTACAATGATTATAAAGAAACGTTTTTGTTTTGAAATTGATTACAATGATAAGAAAGAAACATTTTGGTTTTGAAATTGATTACAATGATCAGCAAGAAAACGTTTCTTGATCCGGATTATGGCTCCTCTAGAATTTTGGTCCCTTTCTTTTCCACTTGTTATGCTTTGGTCTTCCACGTGATCTTCCATCTTTAGTAACTTCTGGACATCATTTAATGGGCCCTAGAATACTGCATTTTGTCTTACCCAACCTAATTATTTCTTTCCATTGCAATCAGAAGGAATATTATAATCTGTAATTTCCTTTATCAGAATCTCCAAGTCAATGCAAGAAGCATATGACATGACTGGCAGTCCAAGCTTGACTGTTTTGAACTAATTCAGAATTTCAAAGTTTGTAACCAGATGCTCAACCAAAGTGACTCCTTTCAGATTTTCCTCCAGTGTTTCAAACTTAGAATGATCCATTCTACATCGAGTCAAACGAGCATTGTATTATTCTTGGTCATACAACTTTCCCTTGCCATCCCAAAATGGTGGAAGTCCTTTGGTAAACAATTCTTCAAATAAATCTTTGAACTCCTGTACACTATGTTCCATTTGTGATGATTTATTTTGAAATGATTTCAATATTTTATGTTTAGCAATAACCCTCTTGGCCCAAATAATCAATGTAGTTATGTCTTTAATTCCAATGGTCTGAAGGTCTGCAGTAGGGATGGATTTGAGTATATCTATGGCGTTCTGGGCCCATTATGATGGTTTCTTTACTAAATTTTCATTCACAACAGTGCACTTATTTATGGCTGTGATGGCTATGTTGTCTTTATCATTAATGAAATTCAAATATGATATGAACTTGGCAGCTTCAGCAGCTATAGAGTCCCAGATGATATGTTTGGCCCTCTGCAACAGACCTTTACCTCTTAACCTTATCTTCAATTTATTTATTCTTTCTTGCAAGACTTCATTCTCCTTTTGAAATTGAGTTATCCTTCAATTTCTCTATGCTTCCTTTCATCCCTTTTATTTCTCCTTCTTTCAAGATAACTTGTGACATAGCCTATAAAAGTCCTTCAGTATTTGATCCAATTTCTGCAGTAGGGGCTGAAACCACAGCCTTGTTTAGCAATTATGTCTGCTCTTGTAACCATTTCACCTTTTCTTGTTCCAGCTGCAACAGCCTATATCCTAGTGTCTCTTGACGAAGTGTTTCCCTTTCTTGTTCTAGAGAAACCAATTATGTTGTTTGTGGATGCTCTGTAGAAGGAATTTTCAATTTAGTCTTCAAACTTTGAATTAATTTGTCCTTCTCATCCAGTGAATATTTCAACCCTTGGGGGGCTTCAACTTCCAACCTCTTGACCTAAGTCTACCAAGCTCTGCTAGATGCATCTTCCTGCTTCAATTGTCCTTCCAATTTCATTGAATAAGATAATAGTTTTGAATTCTTTAAACTTAAGCTCAGGTAATGAGAATATAGCATGTCACTAGTGTGTTTGTGGAATTTGACCTTGTCTGGAGCACTTATGTTATCATATTTTGTCTTTATTTTAGAGACTTTGTCTTCATCTGCAACTGCAATATTAAAGGTCCTCTTTTCAACATCCCTTACTGTGAACGAAGAATATTTATGCTGAGATATCTTTTCCACTTCAGGGACTAAATCCCTCATCTCACCCAGATCTATGTTTCCCTTCTCAGCATATTGCTTGGCCAAGTCCTCTCTAGATTAATAAATTGACTCAGATGTTTTATCAAAGATGTATTTCTTACTGCTAAAGGTTCTTGAGATGCCTTCACTCTGGATTTTACTTTCCTTGTAAACCTCTACATTGCTAGTACCACTTTCCACCATATCTAGATTATCTTGGTCTTTGGACTCTTCCTCTTCTAAATCCACAATATGTGATGACTGTGTAATTTTCATCTTCTTTGGGGTAGTTTGTTGGCCACTGATGTCCATGGCCTATGAACTACTTATCTTGTTGTAAACACTTGTCTTAGGAACTTTTATTATCATCTTCTGAGAATATTGTTGTGTTTGAATTTGTTCCAAGGTTGCCTCCACTTGTTGTGTTTGAATTGGTTGCAAGATTGCTTCCACATCAACACAGACTTCTAGATTTGCCAGCTTATCAAAACCCTCAACCTGTTCATGCTCATAAGGGGCCTGCTTGTTCATTTGTATCTTCTTGGATATGATTTGATGTGGATCATACCTTCTTCCTTGTAACTGTGAAAAACCAAAAGATTTGATCTTTGCTTGAACTTGAGATAAACATGATCTAGATTTGACAATGAAGGGGCCAATGACAAAAGGGAACTTAAGGTTGGAGGATTTGTGCAACTTCAGGAAATGCTCTATTTCAGATATAATTCGCTCCCTGATGAATTCAATAGCAAATATTCTAGGAGTTAATAAAATAGGCAATAGGTAAGGGGATTCATGACAACCGTAAACCCAAATTACTGTCGAATGCATAAATAATACCCGATCTCCCACTTTGTTCTCTGGATTTGATTTTAGATAGATTCTCGTGTCATCCAAAACTCTAGGTAGGATGGTATTGAAAATCAAACTATAAACTCTGGACATGACTTTGTTGATGAATATAAGTAATGTAATACTTTTACATTCAATTGACACAAATGTTTCTTCAGGAAATTCTCTCGTGTTGGTTTCCAGGAAAATTCTCAACAGATAGGTATAGTATATGAAATCTCTCAAGGAGCAAAAATTCGCTAGTTGTTTATGGATATTATCAACTAGGAATTGATCAAAGTTGATACAGACTGACAAACCAGACTCTGACTTAAAAAAGGTCAAAAGGAAATCGAGCATGACTTCAACTACATATTTGTCATTGTCTAGACCTAAAACTTGACTCAATAGGGAGAAGACCCATTGGACTTCGATGACCATTATATTTACATTCATCGGCAAAGATAGACTTTCTAAAAAATGTTTAGGTTTGACAATTGTCTGTAAAAACAGATCTCGAACCTTTGATGGACACTCTCTATATACCCTAATCAACTTCTCTTCATTGAAAGGTTCATAAATTTTGGAAAAAGACTTTGGTATACCAAGGGACTCTCGAATTGACAGTATCTCTACCCTACACAAGACCTCGGACCCTTGTTTATTCACAATGACTCTTTCTTCATGGGAATACAATTCGGCGCATCAACCTATAAATTTGGGAAACGGGAAATAAATTTTGACAGCATAAGGGACTATGGTGGCCTAGACTTTTTCAAGGAACAATATACTTATTCCTACTTTATCGGATAGGTTGCTTCTGGACATAGAGATAGGGGGAATAATGATTTCAACGTCAAAAACATTTGCGTCTCTGTCAATTAGGGCTTCTTCATTTTTTGTGGGGTCTTGTTCTGTTACTAAGGTTATGATGGGATCCATGGTAGTGATGAAAAATACCTGGAAATGAGCGGAAATGGCATGCAATTGGCGTACTGTTGAGCCACAGGTGGAAGACGGTGGTCGTACCAAGGTTCTAACAGTCCAGTGTTCAAATAATAATCAAATAAAATAAATGACTAAAGTTCCCTTTATACTTTTCTATTTTGCGGGAGCGCGATGAATTGGTTTTGAGGTAACATGCCTTTCGTCCTGCAATGCACCTGGTGATGCCACGTACCCCCAAGAGAAAACCATGGTTTAAATTGCAGGACCGCCCTTCGAAATTAAACCCCACACAAATTCTCCCCCCACAGTCGTTCTTGGTCGTTGATCTTGAGAACTCATGATCCATGATACTTCAAACCTGATCATCTTAGCGCTCCTTCCAGATTTAGCCATTTCCTGCCATATTTAGCTCCTTTCTTAGTTTATCAAGCTTCCAAACCAGTTTAGCGTCCCGCTAGATTTAGAAATCTTGATTTCACACAATAAAAATTTAATGGTGACTAACACAATGTATAAGGCACCTAGTCTACAGATCTCATCACATCATATGGATTTGTTGTCCCCATTGGAGGCAATGTTAGCATAGTGTCAAATTTTTCAAATTGGCATCGAGTAATATTGGACAGTTAAATCCTTGGCATGGATTGTTATAAAGGAAGGGGAACTACATTACATTCATTGTGCAAGAAAAAACACTCTAGTAGTGATTAATTTAAATTAAAAGGGGCCTATATATATAAAGAGATAAAATGGCAAGAAAGGGGCTTATTACAAGCTTGGAAGGGGACCTAAAATACATACAAATCCAATCGCTCGCTAATGGAGGGGCTACATTGGTGATCGAGTGCTAAGACCAGGGGATAAAGTTGAAGATCCAACACGTGCTACCAAGAGATAAGCGATCAACGATCATCAACATAGCGCTTATGGGCTTCCCATATTAACATCTCACGATGCATATCACATCGTGAAAATGCCCACTAGTTAATAGAAATCGATGATGCAAGGGTTTTTTTTCCCATGCCACATGGATATATATGATTGGTTTTGCATAGCTCAGGGCCTTGAGAAACCACTTGATTGAGAATATGATACCACCTATGGTATTGTGGAAACTCGCTTACCGTATTTTGACTTGACGCCCAGTTGGATGATGATAAGGAAAACACTTGGACACCTAACCCTCCACTTGGACATCTACGTGAACAAACATGGAAATGACACTTGTGCAGGGGTACACTCCTTGGTGCATGCTCATGGTGATGATTCACTCTGGACACGATACACTTGGCCCAATCGGGTGTCAGCTTTCCCTGATAGATGTGCCACATAGGCTTCCACCTAGACCAACACATGTCTTCCATGTGGAAATTGTACCTTTATGACATCATCAATGATGTCATCCAAATTCTTGTGCATTTTTCCTGGACACGATACACTTGGCCCAATCGGGTGTCAGCTTTCCCTGATAGATGTGCCACATAGGCTTCCACCTAGACCAACACATGTCTTCCATGTGGAAATTGTACCTTTATGACATCATCAATGATGTCATCCAAATTCTTGTGCATTTTTCAAATTTCAAATCTCTCACCAATGTAAAAGTGATGCGTTCCTTTGAATCATATAAAATGATAAAAAGGATTTTTAACCAATGATTAGTGCAATTGCAGCATAATCAATATCTGATGCCTAAGTCAAACCCTTGAAAAATTAACGACAACCTCTACATCCCTCCTATAATCGCTAAAATAGGTAATTCAAACTACCTTAGTCCCTTCTTTTTATCTATCTAATTAGTTGTTCTCGTTAAAACTCTAAAATGAAGTTCAAAGTGAGCCTTAGCCAAACTCAAAAAGCACTAAAGCAATTGACCTCTCAATACTATCTGGAATATAGAGAGGGGGATGTTTTCGACATCACTTTGTCTTATCCTGATATTTACCAGTTAATTCGAAGGGCGCAAGTTGATGCTAATGTCGAGAAAGATTATTTGTTCCTATGGGAGTCAAACCTAGCCTAGTTTGTTATTCCTCAAACCCATCACTTTCCAGAGTTATTCAAATTGTGTGGTGAAAATTATGATGACCACAAAGAGCACATCACTATAGCATATCACACTAGGATCATTTTCTCAATCTCCATAAAGTCAATTTTCCAAATACTCCACTTCTATGATTTTGTTGCCCAGGAAACCCTAGATGATGATCACTTGGCTGCTAGGTACCAGACACTGTCTCAATTAGAAAAATATAATATGATAGGTAAAATTTTAGTTGCTAATGCTCCAATCCCATCTAATCCCCCTCCATATCATTCATTTATTTTCCCATGCCTAATCAAACAAGCAATCACCATGATTTGTTAGGTGCTTGGTTACGAACATGATAACACTTTGGATGAATCCATTTTAGGTTTGTTTTAAGTATTATGTCCTACAAAACTCATGACCATCACTAAATTTGACTATGTTGAGTTCTTGGTTGGGGTTATCAATTATCAATTGTCCACCTCTCATTCTACCAAATCCTTTAGGTATCATTCTTACTTAGTCCATTTGATTTTATCTAATAATGTTGCATACATTGAGAGTCTAGGAATGAAGGTAACATATGATATAGGCATACCTAAGCCTGTAATTGAGTGGACTGGGGAAATAAGAAGGAAGGAACATAATCGGGATTTTACTCCCTATGTCAACAAATTCATTAGTGTTTGCTACACTCTGATTCACATGTTGCAACATCCCATAATGTTTAATTATCTAAATAAATTGATATAAATGAGTAAAGATACGAATACATGAGATTAGTATCTCTATGAAAATTACACACTAATCAAGGTCTATGGTATTCAAAAAGAACCATATGAGCTACCAGTTTTCTTTTTTCCAAGGATATTTTCCTTGGAATACATCAGGAAAAGGATGGTATAAGATCATCATCACTTTGCACAACACAGGAGGGCAGTCACATTCAAGTTGACAAATGAAGTGGGTCCATTCTTGGTCAAATTGAGAACTGCACTAAATTTTGTGGAAGAGATGTTGTAGTAGTTTGATCCTGAAAAAGAAAGCAAGTGGATATATGATCTACAAGGTGTGATTACTGCCAAGAGACCTACATACAAGCATCAATCTAACCCTTTCATTGAATCACTGTCAATTTAGAATCATGGGAGGAATTAAAGAAGATCTTATTAGAAGAAGTGAAAAATTGACCAGTTGAAATATAATACTCAACAAAGTCCTCCCATAATTCTCACATGTAGCAAGTGCTCTTGGGGAAGAGGACCTTTTCAGACTTGAAATCTGAGATGGAAACTAATGACCAAATGAGAAAAAAACCTAAGAATGATGAAGGATTGGATATAGAGGATATTTTATCTAACACCTTGAATAAAGGAAAAGGTGTATTGCAAATAAAAAAAGGATATAGCGAGGAAGGCTCATCTCCTACTACTCCTCTCTCAATAGGGAATTCTCTATCATCTCTCATATCAGTTGGAGAAGTTATTATTTCTACTTCAAAAGGATCATCTCCAAATCAACCAAATCTCTTTACTCATTACTATGATATTAGGAGGAACAATCAAAATATTAGAAGGGAGTTGTGCCCCCCAGAAAATGCTCAAAAAAATCTTCTTTCAGTCATGGATTATTAGCATAATACCTTTAAATTTGTTGTGGTGGAGGAAAAAGTGCCTAAACCCTGCACCCCTGCTAACTACAAGGCCACCCAAATTAATTTTAGGATGGGAAATGTTCAACCTGGAGACATTGTTGAGTTGCACAAGAAGACCAATGACATGTAAAATAGAGGAGTCTTCCAATCTTCTTCCAGTGAGAAAAAGATTAGGGATATAGCCTTCAAAATTGAAAAGAAACTGAAGCAAGAAAGAGTGGAAATGAAGGTTAAGAAAATTAAGATAGCATAATTGGAAAAGAATATTATCTCTTTGGAGATAGATCCTTAGAATCCCAATATTTGGATATTTAATAAGTCAAAATGCCAATGAAATGAAAGTATTGAAAAGAAGATAAATATCCCAAAGGTAGATCATGTACAAACTCCTGAGCTACAATCTAGTCATGAAGAGAAGGAGAAATTGTACCAAATACTTGTGTAAAGTAAACATATTGTAGAGATATTACAAGCAGAGAATCAATCCTTAAGAGAGAAATGGGAGAAATTTTTACAGACAGCTAAGGAGCCTAAAGTTCCAGTCATTCCTTTGGATGTAGATGAGAGCCTTGCCAAGGTCATTTCATATCTAAGTGTGAAGGATATGGAGCTTAGCACTATCACCAATAACCTCAAATTCAATTCATCCAAATTAGAAGAGTTAGAGGAGGGGGAAAAGAGTAGAGAGGTACTCTTAGGACAAGTAAGTACTATGAAGAAACAAGTTGAACAAGAACTAGCTCAAATGAAGCAAAAGGTCACAAGTAAAGAAGCATTAAGAGGAGCCAAACATATGATTTGGGCCCAAATAGAAACAACGGTTTTTTAGAATTGGGCTCAATTTAAATTAATCCAAGAAGGGCTTGAATTTATTTCTACAGTAGTCAAAGAGATCATGATAATAGCCACATATTTGGAAGGCAAGCCATATGTGGCTAATGATTTAATTAAGTTCCTAAATAGTAGATCCAAGGAGGAGCTTAAAGATATAAACATATAAGATAGAACTAGGATCATTATGGATGCCAAGAAGGTTTTGGCTGAGAGGAAACTCATGCAGAATACAGAGCATAAGGTACATGAGCTCATTGGTGATATTGCTACATTTAAGAAAAATTTTAAAGTAGTCAGCTTTGGGTTACCTAATTTGTGGAATGGTGTTGGAGACCTCTATATACAGAAAGAACTATCATAAAATTTTGAATAATAGGAGAAATGATGATAGTAGGTTTGCACAATTGGAATGACCCTTAAAAGGCCAAGATATAATGGATATGTTGGCTAGAGATTTTACATTATTGTGCACTCTCAAAATGATTTTTAAGAATCTCCCTCCACCATCATATGAAAGATTCACTGATTTGGATGTATCGAGAAGGAATCTAAATCAATTAGAATATCCAATGGGAAAGGTATGGAAGAAGATGTGTCAATATCTAAAGGTACAGTTGCTAAGGAAAAGTCAGACAAGTGGCACATACCCAACCTCTTTATAAGGGTGACTTGTTGTTGAGATCTGAAACAACAAGTCTATGGTTGTGTGGAACAACAAGTCTATGGTTGGGTGGAACACCCATCCCAAATAGTTGGTTTCACAATTATTCTAAAAGATAAGTGTTTATCTATTTTTCAAAGTTATTTTATGAATTTAACTATTTTGCATTTTACTTTGTGTATGAGAATGAATTATATGTTGATGTGATGAATTTATTAGTTGCATTCATGTTTACTTTAGCATGATGTAGTTGCATTTAAATCAATGATAGCATAATGGTTAAATATGTGTGTATTCATGTAGCTAGTGAGCTATAGGGTTAGTTAGCAAAAAAACAAATATGTGTAATTTTGTTAGTAATGTTCCTCAGTTAAGCTGGGGAATGTTACATATTGGTATTAGATCTCAAAGTTCAACACCGAGTTTGTATGGGTCGAGGCTAGTGCAAATTTTGCAAAAATTTGATGTTGCAGAGGTTCATCTGTGATGTACTTGGGGAAATTGTTGAACCCAGAGTGAAATCCCCAAATTTATGAATAAATTCAAGTCGAAATTTCTCTCAAAATAATCGAGATCCATCTTCAAAGTTTGGTAAAATGGATTTGATTGACGAATGAGATCCATTTTTAGAGTTTGGAAAAAGGGAGCAAATAAACGATCAAGATCCATTTTCAGAGTTTAGAAAAATGGAGCAGATCGACATTCGAGATCTGTTTTCGGAGTTTGGAAAAATAGAGCAAATTGAAGATCAAGATCCATTTTCAAAGTTTAGAAAAATGGAGAAGATCGACGATCAAGATCCATTTTCGGAGTTTGGAAAAATGGAGCAAATCAACAGTCAAGATCCAATTTTAGAGTTTGGTAAAATGGAGCAGATCGAAAATCAAGATCCATTTTCGGAGTTTGGAAAAATGGAGCAAATCGACGATTAAGATTTGTTTTTAGAGTTTGGAAAAATAGAGTAGATCCATAGTCGAGACTAATCGACAGAGTTGGGTGAAGTATGGTGAATCAATGGTCATGATCAATTTAGCTTAGAGATCGATGGCCCAGATTCATCCTGGATTTTGGTTGAAATTTTCTAAGTATCAAAGTTCGGAGTAATTTATGATGAATTTAGTCAGCAAAGAGAATCACCAATCATAAATGGTTGGGTCGGTGAAATCGATGAAGTGTTTCACTCGACCAAGAGAAATCATCAATCGTCAATGGTCGGGTTGGAAAAATCGACAAATTTTTTGATTCATCCAAAGGAAATCATCGATCATTGATGAAGGGAAAAAAGGAATATGATGTGTCATGCCATGTTAGCATCCATGTGTCATGACACGTCAGCATCCACACGTCATTCCATGTTAGCCTAGTTTCCATGTCACTAAGAGAAATCCTCGACGGTTGGGTTGGCAAAATTAAAGGAGTGTTTCATCCGTCCCAAAGAAATTATTGATGGTTAGGTCAGAAAAATTGGCGAAGTGAGTCATGCATCCGAAGGAAATCATCGGTCGTCAATGGTCAGGTTGAAAATTTTGGCACAAAGTCTTACAAGTCGATTGTCAAAGGAAACCATTGATCGTCGATGGAGTTTCGGATGGTGGAAAATGGGTAGTCTTGGTTGCTTCAAGTTGGCGAGAAATGATTGATATTCATCCATGGGCTTGGAAAAGTTTAGTGGATCGATGAATGGGATTACTCCTAATTTTGAGATCAACGACTCAGACTAAAAGACTATTATAACAGTAAAACAATCAATTTTCTATGAATATTTTTAGTTTTTGAAGGTCATCAACTTGTGTAGGCATTTTGAGGGCCTAAACATCATTTTTTGGTAGTCGAAATCAAGAGAAATGTGTGTACCTTTGTTACACATATTCTTTACTGCCTAAAATGAAAGAGCCTGGAAAGAAGTTATGGCTGAAACAATGCAGGGTATATGTTTTACCCTAGTTTACTTCCAGAGGGAATAACTCCTTGATCATAAGTCAGTTTGGGACACGTAAGAAATATATGGAAATCCCATGGACCATAGAAGATAGCCATGGAACCATATTTAGAATCTAGGTACCTGAAATTGTATAAAGAGAAGACACATGTAGCAATAAGGACTTCCATAGACCATAACTTTCAACTCGAAGCTCAGATTTGGGAAAATGAGCAGTCAATGGAAAGGTATTGAGGAGAAAAAGCCATATAAAAAACCATAATTTTGAATTGAACACTACAATTTCTCATAAAATAATAAAATAATTTTGCAGTAGTAAAATAAAGCAATGAGTGGAAATTGCAACTAGAGAAGGTTGTAACTTTTCACTTAGAACTCAGAATGGGGCATGAGTACAGTCGTTGGAGAGTTGTTTCAGAGGAGGATGGGTCAAAAGAATCATATTTTGACTTAATGCATTGTGTTCTTTGTAAATTGAGATGAATAACAACATGTAATCTAATTAATGAGATGTTTATAGCATGCATGTTTCTAACAATAATTATTACATGCACATTTATTACAGAATTAGTTCTAACAATAATTATTACATGCACATTTATTACAGAATTAGAGGTACATGAAAACAATTGTGGTTCTTATATGAGGATTAAAGTTATGGAATATTCCCAAGGATATTATAGTAATGAAGAGGAAATCATAGGGCTACATGTCAGCATGGGAAATTTCGAGACAGAGTCCAGTGAAAGAAGAAGCAGAGAAAAGATTGTGGAGATGGTTGACACTATGAGAAGCCTGCAAAGGGAAGTGCAAAGTTATAGGGAAGATAATGAGAAGATTATGAAATATCGGGAAGAGATACTTCAGATTCTAAATATGTTGCAGGGGAAAGCAAATAAAGACTCTAACACAAAGCCAACAACTAGTGCTAGACAAGTGGTAGTATTTGGATTCCATAACAGAAGGGATGATCATGGGAATGACAAGCAGTCAAGGAGTATGAGCAGGTGCCATCATTATCTGATCATGGGAATGACAAGCAGTCAAGGAGTATGAGCAGGTGCCATCATTATCCAAATATATCCACTAGGAAAGATCATGCAAGTTCAGGACTAGGGATAATCCCAAGTTTTTTCCATATCAAGAGGCAGAGAAGAAGGCATGAGTCGAACATTTTGTAAGATGAACTCGGGAAAATCAAGCTACCAAATTTTAATGGAGAGCATAGAAAGGGAGAAGAGGTCAAGGACTAGATGTTGGAAATGAAGAAATATTTTCAAGTTCATGATTACCCCTCCAAGGTAGAAACAAAAATTGCAACCTATCACTTGCAAGGAAAGGCAGCCATGTTGTGTGATCAGCTTGAGAAATATGAACACCTTAATGAGAAGAAGGTCTCATGGAGTAATTTCAAAGGATATTTCCAAGACAAATATTTATTAGAGAATTACTATAAAAGGAAGATGAAATATTTCTTTGAACTCAAATTTGGAAGCATGACAATATATGAATACGAGAATAGGTTCTTTGAGCTATTGAAGTATGTTGGCTTCATAAAGGATGAGAAGGTCAATTTAAAGGTTTATGAGTGGTTTGTCTTCTTGCTACAGTGACAAGATACAATATGATAACCCCGTGACTTTGGAGGAGGCCGTAAGGAGAGAAACATGTCTCTATGAGCACAACATATGGAGACCAATCTTCCAAGAAGCATGGAATGACAAGATAAAGGGTAAGAAGGAGAAAAGGCAGAAATATTTTAAGACACCCTTTTTAAGGAATGACTCACAATAAAATCAACAAGGTCATTCAATATAGAATGATCCCAGGATGGCAGATTCATTTGGGAAAAGGCCAAGGCATTAGCCCATGAACTATTAGGGATGTGAGGGAGATCACTTGTACAGGGACTTCCCTCACAAAGGTGAAAGAATGAGGAATTTCCACAATATTCAAGAGGATGAAACAGTGGAAGACATGGGAGGAAACATTCCAAGGATTTATGCAACCTTGGACAACTGGAAGACATGGGAGGAAACATTCCAAGGATTTATGCAACCTTGGACAACAAGCAAGAAGAGTATTAGTCCCCCATGATTGGGATAGGAGGTATGATTGACAACCATACCATAGAAATTTTAATTGATTATGGAACTAGTCATAGTACATAAACTCTAAGTTCATTATTGAAATATTTCACTTACAAAGAAGCAAGCATAAGAAATCTTGTTTAGTTTAGTTAGCCACAATGGCTAAGAGGAAAATCAGTGAGTTGGTTAAGGATTTCCCAATAGACATGAATGGATTCAGCAGAAAGGTGGATGTGAACATCATACCACTTGGTTCATATCATTTTCTAATTGGCATGGATTGATTCGAAAAACACCATGTTGTCCTAGACTGTTACAACATGACAATCACTTGTCTTGATGAATAAGGTCATCAAGGTAAGGTTCAATTCATTCTAAGAGATGTAGTTGTTAGATAAATTTCATCCATGCAGCTGAAAAAGAGTTTTAGGAAGGGATGTCAAGATTTTGCAACCCATATAGAAGAGGCAGCCAAAGATAAAATTCCAAGTATTAAAGACCATCTAGTATTAAAGGACTTCCACTAAAGAGAGACATTGATTTATCCATTGATTTGGTGTCAAGATCTACCCTAGTGTCTAATACACCATACAAAATGGGCACACCAGAATTGAAGAAGTTGTGGTTGTAGCTTGAAGAACTTTCAAAGAATGGGTATATATGCTCAAGTGTGTCTCTTAAGGTTGTGTATTGATTTCATATAGCTGAATAAGGTCACCATAAAGAAAAAATATCATTTTCCAAAGATTGATGATCTATTTGATCAACTGAAAGGTGCAAGAATATTTTCCAAGATTAACTTGAGATTAGGTTATCATCAAGTGAGGATAAACGAAGGCTATATCAATGAGACAACATTCAGGATAAGGTACAAGCATTATGAATTCATGGTAGTGCCATTTGGGTTATCAAATGAACAAGTTTTTTTCATGTGCTTGATGAATGGAGTGTTCAAAGAATACATGGACAAGTTTGTAATTATGTTCCTGGATGATATACTCATCTACTTAAAGACATGGGAGGAACATGAGAAACATTTAATAATGGTACTAAAAGTTTTGAGAAACAATAAGTTGTATGCCAAGATAAGTAAGTGCATCTTCTATCAAAATAAGATTCATTACTTGGGCCATATTATATCAGCAGACGGGATAACAATGGATCATGAGAAGATAGAAGCTTTTAGAGGATGGTCAGTGCATAGAAATGTCACAAAATTCATATCGCTCATGGATCTTATGGGGTATTACCAAAGATTCATAAAAAAAAAATTCAAAGATTGCAAGCCCAAACTGACCATTGTGGTATGAAACATTTATTTGGACATCCAACATTAAATGATAGGAAAACTAGATGGCTCGAATTTCTTAGTGAATATGACTTCAAAATTAAGCATATCAATGGAAAATAAAATCAAGTGGTTGATGCACTCAAAAAAAGAGTGCATGAGATGCATTTGGAAGCCATCAACATGTACAAGACTAATTTAAAAGACAAAATTTGAGCACTAGAGAATTCAAATCAGCATTATTTGAAAATAAAAGAAACATTATAGCAAGGAAATTTACAACAGAAATTTAAATATTATGATCTAAAAGAGAATGGAATCCTCATGTACAGAGGAAAATTATATGTGCCAAATTCTAGAGAGATGAAAAATACAATGCTGAGAGAAATGCACAATGTGCCATGTGTCGGGCACTCATGATATCATAAATCCATTGGAGTTGTGAGGAGCCAATATTTTTAGCCCATAATGAAGAAAAAAGTGGCTAATTATGTCACCAAGTGTCTACAATGTTCAAAGGTAAAGGCTAAGTATAGACATCCAGCTAGACTGGTATAGCCATTGTCCATTTCTGAGTGAAAGTGGGAAGTGGTTACAGTTGATTTTATTACAAATCTTCCCAAAACAATGAAGCAACATGATTCCAGCATGGTAGTGGTGGAAATATTAATTAAGGCTGCACATTTTAATCCAGTGAAGACTACTCACAAGGCATCCAATATTGCATAGATCTACATGAAAGAAGTTGTCAATCTACATGGAGTGCCCAAGGAGATAGTTTCAGACGAATATCTCAAATTCACATCCAATTTTTGGAAAGGATAACCCAACAGACAGAGCTATTATTGGGCCGTATTTGTTGGAGGAAATGGAAGAGAAGATGACAAGGATCGGGAAGAATCTGAAGGTTGTCCAGGACAGGTAGAAGAGTTATGCAGACAAGAATCATGTTTTCAAATATTTTAAAGTGGGCAAACGTATTTTTAAAAGTGAAAGAAAAAATAAGTTCGCTAATATTGGGTTGTAGCCCAAAGTTGGCATTAAGATATTGTGGGCCTTTTGAAATCTTAGAAAAGATATGGTCAGTTGCATACATGCTAGATTTTTTTGCATCCATGAGAGTGCATAGTGTATTGCATGTGTCCTTATTAAATAAATGTGTGCATGACCCTAACCACATAATTGATTGGACTGTGATCCAAGTGGAAC